>PVLC010000906.1:6014-97850 GCA_004027655.1 Graphiurus murinus | reverse complement strand
AGGATGGTGAAAAGTGGATATGATTACTAGATAAATCTATGAAAGCAAGCAAGCAAGCAAGAACAATGCTGGAAGTAAACCTATGGAAAGAAGCAAACAAACAAAAACAAAGTTGGAAGGAAGACATGCAGGATGTGTTACACGAGGCTTGTTCTGTGGAGAACAAAAGACAGAAACTGGAGTAGGACAGAGCAGATCTCTTTATTCACCAGTGAGGCTCATGGGATCATTATACAGATTATATAGCCCCAGAGAGAGAAAAAGAGACAGGTTTTGATTGGATCAGTAGTAAGCATAGGTTACCAATACGATGGCTTGGGTCAGGTTTCATTTCTGCTTCTTAAGTTCGATTTCCTGTATTAGCCTCCACATGGCCGGGACTGGGTGGCACTATCTTGGGTGTCACATGGTTTGGACTGGGTGGCACCATCTTGCTAGACTTGGCTGCTTTATCTTGTGGTCTCACATGCCAGGAGAAGCCCTGTCTTTGTTCACCTCAGAGAGGGGGCTGCAAAGAAAATTTTATTCTTCTATCTTGTCCCTAGACTTTTAGCCAAGAGTCATCTTCAAGGACATAGCCAGGCTCCTGCCTCAGATGTAGCCATTGAGAGACAAAGACAACAGGAATGAAACAAGGAACTGAGCTGCAGTGGTAGAAGGGATGGTGCTTAGCTATTTTGGAAAAAGAAAAACAGATAGTCTATTAGTAGAAAAGCCAGAAACAAGAGATAAACCTACTTGACAGCATAGTGGTTTCTCACTATTACTTATAACCACTGTCCCTCTAGTTATATGAGGTTTACTTCTCCCTGTAACTTAAAGGATCTGAATTTACTTGCAATCTTGTTGGCTTCCAGAGAGAGCTACTCTGCCATACTTCTGGTCCGTTGTATTTTCCAGGAAAGATAATGATATGGGAAGACCTTTTAAAATTACCCCTATACATTCTTTCTCCACAATTGGTCTAATTTGTAGTCAGATTATTTTTTGTTGTTGTTGTTTATCAGTAGCTACTTATTTATTTAATATACTTTTATTGATGCATTATCAAATTCTATTGATTCTAAATCCATAATTTTTCCCATTTAAGTCTTACTTTCATCTCCATTTCTGGTATCTTAATTTCTTCTCCTTCCTTCCTTCTCTTCATATCTAATATTTTCTAATCCAATCTGTATATTATTATGAGGATTATCTCTCTGAAAAAATCAATTCCTTGGTTAAATTCATCTGATGACTATCCATGGCAGAAAAAATGAAGACAAGTCTTTTAATACAAAATTCTAACTGTTCTGCAATAGTGAGTCCACTTTGATTTTCCAACTCATTTCTTGCATAGTGTGCCATGATTTTAGATTGTATGCTTTCTTCATTTCCTTACAAAATCTTATTTATTCATTTAAGAGCCATGTTGAATCCTGACATCTTCAGTCAGGACTCCAGATCACCTACCTGCAACGCTCTCACTTCCTGATCCTTTGCCATACTGCTTAGATCTACATCATATTAGAATAAGTTACTATCTATTCTCTTCTGTTCCACATGAATAAAAGCCTGGAAAAGAGAAGCCTGAGATCAATTTATGGACAAAAGGCTAATAATCCAATGGGATGAGAAGTAATTTTGAAGAGACAAGAATGAAATCACATAATATGGTTTGGACACAGATATGTGAAAAAATCTCTTAAAATGGGCCCAGATCAAGATAATAGTTAAGTATTATATGAATGCCCATTAAAAATCCTCTGATGTAGAAAAAACTCTTCATATGGTACATAATACCATATATATAATACTATATATATAATACTATATATATACATATATATATGTATATATATGTATATATATCAGACTCTGTCTCCAAGTAGGTTATTGTTTTTGAAACAGGTTCTTAAGGAACATGGTCTCATTGGTAGGCAATTGATGCTATATACATGTCACCAATTAGTTGGAATCTCCTTATCAAAAGAGTTAGCTTCCACCGTGGATGAGATCAATTTTCAATTGGCAAAACCAATCCTTCATCTTCATTGCATTTCCATAATTCAAAGGTCAGAAGTGGACTATGGATTGCACTGAGTTTCCTTCATTAAGAGAAATATTTTCTGTTTGTTTTATGCTGATATTAAAGATACTTGAACAGATTTTTTTCACAGTTCTAGAGGCTGATAAGTCCAAAATCAAGAATCTAGCATCTAGCCAAGTGTGGCACATGTTTATAATCCTAGCATTTGGGAATCGAGAGGATCACAAGTTTGCAGCCATCCTCAGAAACTTAGTGAGACTCTGTTTCAAAATTAAAAACAAAAAATAGGGCTGGTCAACATCATATTAAATGGAGAGAAACTGCAAGAGTTTCTACTAAAAACAGGAACAAGACAAGGATGTCCATTATCACCTCTTCTGTTTAATATAGTACTTGAGATTCTAGCCAGAGCAATAAGGCAAGAGAAGGAAATCAAAGGGGTAAAAATAGGGAAAGAAGAACTAAAACTATCCCTTTTTGCAGATGACATGATACTATACTTAGAAGACCCAACAAACTCAACCAAAAAACTTATAGAGCTGATCAACAAATTCAGCAAAGTGTCTGGATACAAAATCAATCTTAAAAAATCAGGAGCCTTTCTATATACCAACCAAAAATCAACCGAAAAAGAAATCCAGAAAGCAATTCCACTCACAATAGCATCCTGTAAAATAAAATACTTAGGAATAAACCTAACCAAGGTGATTAAAGACCTCTATAAGGAAAACTATAAAAAGGTAAAGAAAGAAATCGATGAAGACCTTAGAAGATGGAAGGATCTACCATGCTCTTGAATAGGCAGAATAAATATCATCGAAATGGCCATACTCCCAAAACTGATCTACAAATTCAATGCAATACCCATGAAATTACCAAGGTTGCTCCTCACAGACAGAAAAATCAGTCCTTAAATTCATTTGGAACAACAACAAACCCAGGATAGCCAAAGTAGTTCTTAGCAATAAAAACCATGCAGGAGGTATCACAATACCTGCCTTCAAACTCTACTACAAAGCCACAGTAATAAAAACAGCATGGTATTGGCACAAAAACAGACACATAGACAAATGGAGCAGAATAGAAGATTCAGAAACAGACCTACAGGCTTACAGCCAACTGATTTTTGACAAAGGAGCCAAAAATATACACTGGAAAAAAGATAGCTTCTTTAACAAATGGTGTTGGCAAAACTGGTTAACCATATGCAGGAAACTAAATAAACCCCACTTTCTCACCCTGCACAAGAGTCATCTCAAGGTGGATCAAGGACCTGGAAGTTAGGTCAGAGACCTTGCAGCTACTTGAAGAGGGCATAGGACCAACACTTGAACACATAGGCACAGGTAAAAACTTTCTCAACAAGACCCAAAAAGCATAAGCAGCTCAAAGGAAGATCAACACATCGGATTGCATTAAACTGAAGAGCTTCTGCACAGCAAAGGAAACTGTCAAAAACCTCAACAGAGAGCCTACAGAGTAGGAGAAGATTTTTGCCAGTTACTCTTCAGATAGAGGTCTAATATCTAGGATATACAAAGAACTCAAGAAAATCGCAGCTAAGAAAGCAAATAACCCAATCAAAAAATGGGCAAAGGATCTAAATAGACACTTCACAAAAGAAGAAATACAAATGGCTAATAAATGTATGAGGAAATGTTCCACATCATTGGCAATCAGGGAGATGCAAATCAAAACTACCCTGAAATTTCACCTAACTCCAATCAGAATGGCAATCATAAAAAACATGAACAACAACACCTGCTGACGAGGGTGTGGGGAAGTGGGAACCCTAATACATTGTTGGTGGGACTGCAAACTAGTGCAACCACTGTAGAAAACAGTATGGAGGACCCTCAGACGAATGGGAGTGAAACTACCATATGACCCAGCAATACCACTACTGGGTATCTACCCAAAAGAATGGAAACCAAACTATCAGACCAATGCATGTGTATCTATGTTTATAGCTGCACAATTCACAATAGCCAAACTATGGAAGCAGCCAAGATGTCCATCGACAGATGAATGGATTACAAAACTATGGGATATGTACACAATGGAATTCTACTCAGCCATAAAGAAGAGCAAAATCATGTTATTTGAGGGAAATGGATGCAATTGGAAAACATTATGTTGAGTGAGATTAGCCAGTCACAAAGAGCAAAAAAGCATATGTTCTCCCTAATATGCAGATGCTAGGGAGAAGATGAGGCATAAGAGGATCTCCAGGTGAAAAAAGAGACCCTCGATAAGCAAAGAAGTTGATTTAATCCAAGGGAAGGGACGGGGAGGGGGGACACCCTAAGGCACATGATGTACTTTCACAACTCTATCAAGGTCACTCACTGAATTGAACCTTAGAGGGAGGGAGGGCGAGGGAGCGGGGTGGGAATTGGGGAAGGGGTCAGATGAGAAATGTGTGCAAATATGTCGTTAACAATTTGTACCTAACAAAGTTGTATGCTTACAATTCACGAATTTCTACAATATATATATATATTGTAGTATATATATATATATATATATATATATATATATATATATATATATACTTTATTTGCAAATAAAAAAAAAACTAGGGCTGGTAGTGTAGTTTAGAGGTAGAATGTCCCTGAGTTCAAGCCCCAATACACACACACACACACACACACACAGAGTCTGGCATCTGGGGTCTAATAAGAGCTCAGTTTCTATTTCCAAGAATCTGCTTTAAATGATACATCATCCAGAGGGAAAGAATTCCTATTTGTATATGGCAGAAGAACAGATGAAAGAGAACTCATTTTTACAAAACAATTTTATGGGGGCATCAACCCACTGTTGAGAACAAAGCGTTTATGACCAAAACACCTCCCCAAGGATCCCAGCCCCCAACACTTGAATTGGGAATAATGTTTTCAACATGTAAATTTTGGAGGATGCATTCAAACAATAGCAAGGTCCTATTCTGAAATTGGGCTTGATTTCTCTGTCCTTCATTTGTCTGCCAGTATCATAGATTTGGCAGTACTTTTATGTAGCTTTGTATATACCATATCATTCCTTCTTTTTTTTTTTTTTTTTTTTTTTGCAGTACTGGGGATTGAACTCAGGGGCATTCTCCCTCTGAGCTACATCCCCAGCCCTATTTTTTATTCCTTATTTTGAAACCGGGTCTTGCTAAGTTGTGGAGTGCCTCACTAGGTAGCTGAGGCTGGCCTCGAACCCAGATCCTCCGGTCTCAGCCTCCCAAATGCTGGGATTACAAGCATGCGCCACCATGCCCGGCTAATATCATTCCTTCTAATGGACTCAGTTGACATCAAAATAGGGAGATTCCCATAAGAGTCACTGTTCTAGTCTTTTACTCAGAGAAGTTGACTTTATAAAGCAGTGAATTGTTTAGCTGATGCTAACATTTTAACTTGGAGAAAATAATTTTTGAAATAAGGGACTAAGTTATAAGATCTAAGGTTATTATGAAATAATAGATATACATGATGTAGCATCATTTAAATCTCATCACCAAAATTCACTGATGTCACCAGAAACCAATAGTAGAGAATGTGTGTTTGTGTGTGAATATATTGAGAAATGTGTGGAATGGTCATATAGCTCTGATGGTTAAAATTAGTCTTAACATACTGCTTCACATCTTTATGTCTTTGCTTTCTGTTAATTTGAATAATCATGAGTTTACTCCATTGGAATTGGAGACCACCTTCCTCATGATTAGAAGCTTCTCACGACACTAGAAAAATGGTAAAAATAAAGGTTAAAGAAGATTAGAGCACTGGTGTTGGAGATGTGATTCAGAAGATAATGTCTTTTGTCACAGAATAAAGACAGGGAGAACTAAGACCGAAATTGCATCAGTGTAAATAAGGATGTGTTTTTATTGGCTATTCAAAGGATGCATTCTAATGAATTTCTACTTTGTTTATACTCAACTTCTTTTCTACTTTGTTTTCTAAAGTTTCATACTTTATATTTTTGTTGAGTTCTAATTTATATACTATAAAATGCACAGATCACAACTGTGCAGTTTGATCAGTTTTGACAATTGTATATAGTCATGTGGCTAACATCAAAATCTAGACACAGAACATTTCCATCACTCCAAGGTTTCCTCATGCCCCTTTTGGGTGAATATCCTTCCACCGCCCACCAGTGCTAAGCAGTAATTATCTGTTTTTTTTTCACTGTACATTATTTTTCTGTATTAAAAGATTTGATGTAAGTGGACTCATGCAGAATATTTTCTTTTGTGCTTAGTTTCTTTTGTTCAACAAAAGAGGCTTTTAAAACTCATTAATTTATCAGTAAATTTTTATTTTGCTTTGCTTCTCTGTGTATTGGTTCACAGTATAAATACACTATAACCGTAGTTGCTTATTATTTGTCATGTTGAACATTTGGATTGTTTTAAGTTAATATGAATAAAGTATCTGTGAACAGCATATATTTCCTTTTCTTTTTGGTGTATACTAGGAATGGGACTGATATCAATACCTCACTTTTCTTTGAGAACCTAGGCATACCACAGATCATGTAATCTTAGTTTTAAAATATGCCAATAGGTTGTTGGAATTTAATCTCTTTGAAAAGAATGCAACACTCGATTGAAGTGTATCAAGAACACTTCAATGAGTCTTTCTAGTGTCATGTAATGGAGAGATGGTGTTTTAAGAACTATGGCTTCATAACTTCTTTTAATATCTCAGAATATTAGTACCATGTCAATGCTTTTTTGGGAGGCATCATGGGAGGCATCATTTCTAAAAAAACTAATTTTCTTCGCTTTCTTTTTATGTGAAATTTATAATCAACTGAGCTAGTTAAAAGTGAAATCTTGTGGTATAAGGATTACATTGAATTTTTGGATTAAATTTGAATTGATGTAATTTTGTATTTTAATATTCCCAAGTAAATTTCCCTTTCTGACTTTTATTAATATTTCAAAGTTATCTTAATGTAGATAGTGCCCTTACTTCTTTTTTTGTTGTTGTTTTTTTCGGTACTGGGAATTGAACTCAGGGGAATTCTACCTCCAGACCTATTTTTTATTCTTTATTTTGAAACAGGGTCTCACTAAGTTGTGGAGGGCCTCACTAATTAGCTGAGGTTGGCCGTGAACCCAGATCCTCCCATCTCAGCCTCCCAAATGCAATAGTACCCTTACTTCTTAAATTTAAATCTAGCTATTATTAAATTCCTTGTGTGTGTGTGTGTGTGTGTGTGTGTGTGTGTGTGTGTGTAAATTAGTCAGAGTTGGCTTCTGTCACCTATAGTCAAATTATCTTAATTGAAACAGCATATAAAGTAAAAAAAAATTCTATTAATCTGGGGAAGAAGTAGAGTTATAGTATGATTATTAACAGATGGAAAAAGGCAATACTCATTATATTTAGAGTTGAAAAGTTGTCCCTAAGACATTACAAAATTTTCATTGGAGATGAAGAGCTATTCCTTGGGAAATGTGATCAAGAGCTAAGCAGTTTTCGTTTTGATGTCCAATATTAGATAATTTAGGTGAATTTGGGAGTCCCCAACTTAGATCAAATAGCAGAAAAAAAGGCCCAGGTGTCTAGAGAAGAAATTCATCAAAAAGAAGCAAGATGTTTTGACGGGTGGTCCAGGATCAGTGCCAAGACTGGGATTATTTTAAGAGAGGGCTGATGCCAGAGAAGTGGACATCTGGTGAATTCTTTTACAACTGGTCCCTTGGCATGGTGTGTATACCCTTAGAGGAAAATTGAGTTTGAGAGTAGGTGTACATGTGTTCCTATGAAAATCATAGAGAAACATGAAGTTGGAAAGAGAAACAGAGAGAGAAAGAGCAGATAGAGACAGACAGCTAATTCTCAAAGCTGTAACCCTGGCAGTGCAGGAGAATTTTGGCATACAGCCAGTAGTAGCTACAGAGTTTTTCCACACTTAAGGGAATATGTAAGTTCAAATTCAGAATGGAGGAAGATCAAATAAGACTGAACTTCTGAATAATAGTGACTTGTATATTTTTAAAAATGGATATTTTGTATATGAATATGGAGTTTTGAGATATGATGATAGAAATTTTACATGGAAGTTTCTTATTCTTAATATTTAATATTTAAACATTTCTTTCTGCTCTTTTTGTTTGTTTGTTTGATACTGGGGATTGAACCCATTGGCATTCTACCTCCAAGCTATAACCCCGCCCTTGTTATTTTTTTTTAAGGTATTTTATTTTTATACTTTTTTTGGTGCATTACAGTCTCACATCATAATGTACTTCATAGTAATAGTAATATGCATGCACACGGCATTTTAAAATTTTTAAACAGGGTCTTGCTAAGGCTGTCCTCAAACCTGCAATCTTCCTGTCTCAGACTCCCAAGTACTAAGATTATAGGCATGAGCCACCACACCCAGTGAGATTTCATAAGTAATCAGTCTTGAGTAGGTTTTTGTTTGTTGGTTGGTTTGTTTTTGTTTGTGTATGTGTGTTGGGGGGGTACTGGGGATGAAACCCAGGGGCATTCTACCTCCAAGCTACACCCTCAGCCCTATGTTATTCTTTTATTTTGAAACAGGGTCTTAACTAAATTGAAGAGGATCTCACTAAGTTTCTGAGGCTGTCCTTGAAACTACGGTCGTCCTGTATCAGCCTCCCTAGTACTGGGATTAAAAGTATGCACTACCACACCTGGTTCTTGAATAGAATTTTTAAAAAGTTAATGTATTATAAAAAACAATGTGCATAATAAATATTTAAGCAATAAAATATGTATTAAAGGGTCTCACAAAGTTTTTTCATGTTGGCTCCCAGCCTGCAATCCTATGGGACCATATAATCAGCAGATGTAGAGTGAAACAGTATTCACAGCTTTTAATATAAAATGCCTTAATGACAAAAGTAATATCAAAATTATTTATTTATTTATTTATTTGCTTAAAAGTATCAATAAAAATATTAGGACCACAGGTTCGAGGCCAGAGTGTAGTAACTTAGAGAGACCCTGTTTCAAAATAAAAAATAAAAAAAGTCTGGGGCTATAGCTGGGTTTAATCCCCAGCACTCATGTGCGCACGCATGCACACACACACACACACACACACACACACACACACACACACACATACACACACACACACGGACTGATAGATAAAAGTAGGTTGACTTCTGGCAAAGTGATTTTTTAGGAGTGAATTAAATGACTTCAGTTATTACATCAAAGCTTCTTTGAAAGAGTGAGTGTTGAGCAGCGCTTTAATGCTGATGAGTGGGTTTCCCTTGGCAGGAGAAGTTCCTTCTATGGGAAAGTAAGACATGGCGCTGATATTAAACCTTTCATTTGTATTCACCTCTACTTTTTGAAGTGGGTTTAGATACATAGCTTTAGAATGAAATTGCTGAATAAAAGCAAAGAAGGGGGAAGGTTAAAACTGGAATGAGTATAGAAGATGAGAGGTGCTATAAATAACTGTATTGATTGATTTTACATATCATTGTGAATTTGTTGTATTGTTTCAAAAAAGAAAATACGTTTGACCATTCAAATATGTGACACTTGCCAGGCAATTTATTTCTCTATGCATTAATTATTTTGCTAACTTAAAGGATTCACAATAAACAGATGTACTCATAATACTACTTTGTAAACTTTAAAAAAATCAGGTTCAAATCGTTCAGAAAAAAACAATATTTTTCTTTCAGTAAATCCATTGCTAATTACAATTCAATATAAGTGATTCCCGGAATGCTTTGTAAGTTCTGTGTCATTAGCTTTAATATGTTGTATCTATAATTTCTATATTTGTATTACTTAAGGAACTTACTGAGCTGGCATGACTGCCTGATTTTATATATATATATATATATGTATATATATATATATATAATTAAAAAACTGCATATAAATTAGTAAATATTTCAGGATGAAATTTTATTTTTATCTCTAAAGTAGAAGATTAGGAATCCTTAAAAGATAAGGAAGCAATCCGGGCGTGGCGGCACACACGCTTGTAATCCCAGCATTTGGGAGGCTGAGACCAGAGGATCCGGGTTCAAGGCCAGTCTCAGCTACCTAGTGAGGCACCCCAAAACTTAGCGAGACCCAGTTTCAAAATAAAGAATAAAAAATAGGGCTGGGGGTATAGCTTGGAGGTAGAATGCCCCTGAGTTCAATCCTCAGTACCGGAAAAAAAAAAAAAAAAAGATAAGGAAACAACTAAAGAAATATAGCATAAATGAAATAAAATGCTGATTTATATCCAACTAACCTCTAATTTCTTTTCATGATTCAATAACATACTTGACATTCTACCTATGGATGCCAAATACACAGGGGGAAATGAGTGTTTTTTGATGTTTTTCTTTCCTCATAAAATTTTCTCCAGATTTTTCTTTTTGTCAAAAGAAAGCCAGAGGGGATTTGCACTGTGGATAATGAGGTATCTGATGTACTCAGAACTTTCTAACAGCATGTTTATAAAACATTTTTAAAACTGAAATTCAAAGCTGGGTGTGGTGGTGCATTCCTGTAATCACAGTATTTGGGAGGCTGAAATAGGAGGATCAAGGCCAACCTAGTGAGATTTTTAGCAACCTACAGAGATCTTATTTCAAACAAACAAACAAAAAATTTAAGCATTGGACTGGGATTGTAACTCAGTTGTAGAATGCCCCTGGAGTTCTATCCCCAGTACCACAAAGCAATAAAGAGACCTGAAATTCAAGTGATAATTAAAAGTATGTATGTTATAGTGTTCAACATCTCCATCATTAGACATAAATAGATTGCTTAAAAAACTCATATGGTCTTTTTTTTTTTTCAAAATATAAGAGCATTACAAATTATAGGAGAATATCATAAAAAAAACAAGTTTTTCAAACAGCTAAGCATACATATAATTAAGTCTAAACTATTTCTTATATAGCATACTCATGAAAAATCCCTAGAAACTAGATATAAAACTGGCAGATTCTGTGGAACTTGTCTATTTTCATTAAGAATCTTTGTGCCATTCTGGATGACCTCTTTGTCTGAGTACTTCCAACTCAAATGATCCCAGAAAAGAATATAGAAACTGAGCATTTCGAAAGTTGCTCAAGTTTTTCACAAGTATTTGTATCATTAATCTGACCCCAAACTGTGTTTTATTTTGTTTTTCAGTACTGGGAATTGAACTCAGGGACATTCTATCTCCGAGCTATACCCCCAGCCCTATTTTTTTATTCTTTATTTTGAAACTGAGTCTCACTAAGTTGCGGAGTGCCTCACTAGGTAGCTGAGGCTGGCCGCGAACCCGGATTCTCTGGTCTCAGCCTCCCAAATGCTGGGTTTACAAGAGTGCGCCACCACGCCCAGCTTCAAACTGTGTTTCTTAAGAGAGCTGTTGAGCCCAAGCAGTTTTTAAAGACCCCTTGCCTTTGTTGTTGATGAGATGTACACTTATCTCCCATCCAAAAGCTAACCAGGCTGGACCCTTCTTAGCTTTCAATAGTAGAGGAAAGGGAATGAGTATTCAGGTTGGTATGTCTGTAGAAGGTGTACACTTTTCTATAGATACTATACTGAAAGACTTTGAAATAGAGCAAAAGAAAAAAGAAGCATTTACAATTTTTCATAGGTCCATAAATAACAATAGATTTTGCATTTGCATTGAAAATTGGTATTTTTTCTATTTCTTCTTATATCTTTGACTCAAGGCAAATTGTTGCATGAAAACTATAAATACAATTCATATTTCTTTCTTTTTTTTTTTTTTTTTTTTTTTTGCAGTACTGGGGATTGAACTCAGGGGCATTCTACCTCTGAGCTATACTCCCAGCCCTATTTTTTATTTTTTATTTTGAAACAGGATCTCACTACGTTGCAGAGGACCTCACTAGGTAGCTGAGGCTGGCCGCAAACCTGAAACCTCTGGTCTCAGCCTCCCAAATGCTGGGATTACAAGCCACCACGCACGGCTTCATATTTCTTTTGTGAAATACTGATGATTATCCATAGCTAAGCCTTAAGTAAGGTAAGCAGAGCCACATAAAAAGGGCATCATCTTCAATCAAACAATTTCTTGGCTACATTTTATGTCCTCAACATTTTATAATTTTAAACAAGTAGAGAAACACATTCCTAATCTACACCCACTGAACTGGTTTCTAAGATGAACCAAAATGGTTCACAAGGATAAGTGTTATTTCTGTACAGATTCTCAGGATCAGTAACCTAGACCACATCAGTCCCTTTTCCCCTTGACAGATTTTACCAGGAGGGGATTATATTATTGTTATGCAATCAAAACAATATTGTGCCTATTTGGAGGCTTAATTATGCCAGCAATACTTGTCTTAATTGCAAGTTATTACAACCAATCGCATATTTTATTACTGGTGTAGTAGCAGTACAAGAAGAAAGAAAAAATATTATCTTTATAAAATCCAAGTTAAATGCTTTGGAAAAAATTGTCTATTGTCTACAGTCAAAGGAATGTGTGAAAGACAAATTTAAAAGACTAGAAGATGATTAAAACTCAAGGATAGATTCTGGGATGATTTGTACATAATATTTTGTGAGTATCTTTAGGACTTATTTCAACTTGAATGAATACTGGAAAATATAAACTATATACCATAACAGAGGTTTATGAAGGAAAGGTTACATGTTATTCAGATCAACCTGAGGAAATCCTTGATTGATTTTAATTTGTCTTGATTTGACTAGATCTGGGAGGTTCTGGAGTATTGTAGATTTATTTTTAATCTAAGAGATGAGAAAAAATTTAAGACCTCAATTATTTTAAAATTTATTCAAAATATACCAATATAAGATAACTTAGCCAGGCCCTACTTTTATTCTTAAATTTATAATCTATTATTTATTTATTTACTTATTTATTCTTACATAATGTCATACTCTGTTCAATTTCTCATTGTTCTTGCTTGAAGTGTATCTATTTATATACTATGTTTAGATATTATGTAAAGGTAAATTATTATTAAAAGATGGCATGTCCAAGTCTCTGCCATGTTTTAAGAATAGTCCTACTTACTTGTGAATAGTACTCTCAGATACTAACTATAAAAGAGGAGTAAATGTCTAATAATGCTTATAGTAAACATTTGAAAAAATTAAAATATTTCCATCCTAGGACTTTAAACGGTTATTTTAAAATGTCTATAATTAGATCTTCTATAAAGGCTTTATAAAATTCAACTGGGAATCCATGTGGGCCTAAGCTTTATTTGATGGTAGGCTCTTTATTGCTATTTCAATTTCTTTGATTGCTATTGGTCAGTTTAAATTTTCTTTGTTTTTTTTTTTTTTTTTACTTTATTGATGCATTATAATAATACATTTGATGAAGTTCAGGGTGGTAGAGGCATACATGCACACAGCACTCATTTGCCCTCTTTCAGTTCCCACACTATTCCCTCTCCCTTCTCTCCTTCCCATGTTAAGCATAGTGATTGACTTTGATATGTTTGTGAATGTATATCATGTCCATTGAGGTGTTTCCCTCTTCCTCCCTCCCATTTCCCTCAGTTAGGTCTGCTTCTTCCCTCATCTAAGGTTTCGCCTCCTTTGTCTGTAGTCCTTCCTATGTCCCACTTTCTAAGAATGGAAAACAAAATACCAGAATAATGTATGCATATCTGTATTTATAGCTGCACAATTCACAATCGCCAAACTATAAAACCAGCTGAGATGTCCATCAACAGATGGATTAAATTTTTCATATCTTTTTGATTCAAGGTTAAATGTGTATAGAAATGTCAATTTCTTCTAGGTTTTCCATTATTTTGGAGTATAGTTTTTCAAAGTCGTTTCTGGGGATCCTCTGGATTTCCATGCTGTCTGTGGTAATATCACCTTTTTCATCTCTTTAGTAATTTGGGTTGATTCTTTCTTTTGGTTAGGTTGGCTAATGCTTTATCTATATTGTTTATTTTTTCTTCAAGAAACCAGATTTTGGTTTTCTTGATTTATTGTATTGTTTTTTTTTTATTCTCTACTTCACTGATTTCTGCTCTGATTTTAATGATTTCTTGTCTTCTACTGGATTTGGGGTTAGACTGTTCCTGTTTTTCAAGGGCTTTGAGATGTGTCATTAAGTTGTTTGGTGATTTTCTGTTCTTATGTAAGTACTCAGTGCTATGAATTTTTCTATTAATACTGCCTTTAAAGTGTCCCAGAGATTTTGATATGTTGTGTCTCTATTTTCATTTGTTTCTAGGAATTTCTGTATTTCTCCCCTTATTCCTCATTGAGAAATAAATCCACAGACTTACAGCCAATTGATTTTTGACAATGGTGCCAAAAACATACATTGGAAAAAAGATAGCCTATTCAACAAACGGTGTTGGCAAAACTGATTATCCATATGCAGAAAAATAGAAATAAACCAGCTTTCTCACCCTGCACAAGAGTCAATTCAAGATGGATCAAAGACCTGGAAATTAGACCAGAGACTTTGCAGTTACTTCAAGAGGACTTAGGACCAACACGCAACATATAGGCATGGGTAGTAAAAACTTCCTCAACAAGACTCCAAAGGCACGGGAAATTAAAATGAGGATTAATATGTGGGATTGCACCAAACCAAAGAAATTCTGTACAGCTAAGGACACTATCTAGAACCTCAACAGAGAGAAGACAGAATGGGAGATTTTTGCCAGCTACTCCTCCAATAGAAAAGTAATATCTAGAATATACAGAGAGCTCCAGAAACTCACCACCAAAAAAACAAAAACAAGTAACCAGATTAAAAAATGGACAAATTAACTAAATAGATACTTCACAAAAGAAGAACTACAAATGGTCATACATTTATTAATGTATGAAAAAATGTTCAACATCATTAGCAATCAGAGATGTGAATCAAAACTATCCTGAGATTTCACCTGATCCCAATTAGAATGGCAATAATTAAAAACACAGACAAGCTGGGCATAGTGGCACACGCCTGTAATCCCAGCATTTGGGAGGCTGAGACCGGAGGATCCGGGTTCTCGGCCAGCCTCAGCTACCTAGTGAGGCACTCCGCAACTTAGTGAGACCCTGTTTCAAAATAAAGAAAAAAAATACGGCTGGGGGTATAGCTTGGAGGTAGAATACTCCTGAGTTCAATCCTCAGTACCGCCAAAAAAAAAAAAAAAAAAAAAAAAAAAAAAAAAAAAAAAAAAAAAAAACAGACAATAATAAATGATGATGAGGATGTGGATCAGGAGGAACTCTGGTACATTGTTGGTGAGATTGCAAATTAGTGCAACCACGGTGGAAAACAGTGGATCCTCAGAAGATGGAAATGAACCTATCATATGACTCAGCTCTACCACTCTGGTGTATCTACCTAAAAGAATGGAAGCCAAAATACCAGAGTAATGCATGTGTAGCTATGTTTATAGCTGCACAATTCACAATTGCCTAACTATGGAACCAGCCGAGATGTCCATCAACAGATTCATGGATTACAAAACTATAGTATCTGTCCATAATGGAATTTTACTCAACCATAAAGCAGAACAAAATTATGTCATTTGCAGGTAAATGGATGGAACTGGAGAATGTTATGCTAAGTGAGATTATTCAGTCACAAAAAGTGAAAAGTCAGATGTTCTTCCTAATAAGTAAAGCTAGGGAGAAAGGGGACATAGAAGGGACTCCAGACAAAGGAGGAGATACCTTAGTTGAATGAATAGGGGATCTAACTGAGGGAGATGGAAGAGGGGAACAGGGAAACACTTAAATGATCATGATGTATATATACAAGCTTATCAAAGCCAGTTACTTACTGTGCTGAGCACAGGAAAGAGGGGTGGGAGAGGGAATGGGGTGGGAACTGGGGGGAGGGCTTAATGAGTACTTTGAGCATGTATGCCTCTATCACCCTGAACTTCAACAAGACATATGATTATAATACCCCAATAAATTTTTTAAAATGACAGTGATTGAAGCTAGTTTGCTTAGTTACTATTTATGCTTCCTTTCTAAAATATTTGCAAGATACAAATTCTTAGAAAATAAAATGAAGTGGAAAAAATAAACATGGGAAATCTCTGAGAGAAACAATGGCATATTTTCACAAATGTTTGATTAGTTATTTATTTCACAGGTACAGCAATTTTTTTCTCTTTTTGAATTAGCCATTTATATCTTTTCACCATCTGGGTAGAGAATTTTTACAATTCCTAGTCATGGCTGTTTGAAGATTTGTGTTTTACTTTTGTCTCTTTAATTAATTATTTTGCAATAGGGGCTGGGATATAATAGCAGTCCTGTCCTGCCCGCTCAGTGTTCAGGGAAAGTGCAAGGATAATGGGTAGCATTCATTCTCTGGAGGGATAAGAGTTGAAATCTTGGCCCAAGGTTACAGGCAGGTGCACCTGATGTACATGAACAGGGACTGGGAGTTCTTGATTAAGAGGGGGTAATTTTCTTAAGTATGGGAATATAGCCATTGCTGTGTAGTGTTGTAGAAGGATAGCTCCTCTTCTCTGAGATAAAAGTTAAAATATTACCCATTTGTATTGGTGTATTTTGCATAAATATAATGAAAATACATGAGGCTGGGTAGTTTTATTACAAAAGAGATTGATTTAGCTCATAGTTCTGAAGGTTAAGGCCCTCATCTGGTGATGGTCTATTTGCCAATCAGTGTTGAGGAGGCACAGGACATCACATGATAAGAGACATAGATACTTCTGATTTATCTCCCACTTCTTATGAAACCCCCAGAATTCAGTCCCATGGCCCCTTCCTGATATCCTTTTTTTTTTTTTTTTTTTTTTTTTTGCGGTACTGGGGATTGAACTCAGGGGCATTCTAACTCCGAGCTACACCCCCAGCCCTATTTTTTATTCTTTATTTTGAAACCGGGTCTCACTAAGTTGCAGAGTGCCTCACTAGGTAGCTGAGGCTGGTCGGGAACCCGGATCCTCCGGTCTCAGCCTCCCGAATGCTGGGATTACAAGCGTGCGCCACCACGCCCAGCCTGATATCCTTATATAATAGTCATTACCTCTAAACACCATAGCTGAATTGAGTTTCCACTTTATTAGTATTTCTCAATGGAGATTACAGTTCAATACATAACCCTTGGGTGATAACCAGAGCACTATCAAAATACTTCAACTATTTAAAGACAACCTCATTTTACTCTAAGTTTTCCTCTCTGCTTAATTTTCATATCATCTGTTGTATGTTTTGAAACCCTGAATATAAAAATCACTGTCTCATCCCCATATCAAGCACTTCAAGCAAAACGTGCATTTAAGTATTTTTTGAATGCATGGGTGCATAAGCCCTCAGCCAGGATATTGTTTCAGCATGCGCTCCATAATAATGCTGTTTATGGAAGCTCCTTTTAAAGTCAGTGCCCAGATCCAGGGACCATCCTCCAGACCTGTGTGTTTAACTTTCTTTGATATTGCCATATGTAAATGAATAGAGTCCAAAAGTAGATTTTCTTTTTTAGTATCAGAATAACACCGTTGGCTCATATTGAGTTTGTGGTCATATAAAATCTTGGACCTTTACATGAACTCTTGTCATTCCAGAAGACCAACCCATACATTATATTCAAAAGAAAAATGGTCTCATCTTTGAGCAGTTATATCCTGTACTTAAAAAATTATCTTTTGAACTTAAAATCAGGCCCACATGTTTTCTCTGTTAAACTTCATCTTGTTGCTTTAAGTTCATTTCATTCTGCTAAGTTCATTTTGCATTCTAAATGTGCCATCCTATATATCAACAACCCCACATTGCTTTCTGAAGCCTTATCAAACCTGTCTTTTAAATTTTTTTTTAAATCAGTCATTTAAGAGGGGGCAAGTGTTTTTAGATAATATGCTCCAATCAACTAGGTTGCCAAAGATGTACTCATCACTAATTTGACGTTTTTTTAAGCAGCTGTGAACCCATGTCAAATAGAACAATATGAAAAATGTAGTAATTATTGTGTTCCCTTATTCTTGCAATCTAGCACCATATCCAATATAGTTTATAATGACAGAATAAGAATAGGCTAGCAACTCAGTTTCAAACTTCACTACTCAATTGCTGTGTATGTTCAGTCTCTGGGAGTCGTGGCTTTCTTTATTTGTCAAAAAGACAATGGTGTGAGTATTAAATGAGGTGTATGTATTGTTCCCAGTTTAACACTTGTGATAGGAATGAGCAAAATGTTGAAGTCCTCCTCTATAAAGAAGGGGCACAAGTTCATTTTGAACTATGAATATTATCAACCCTTTTGCTATTTGTTGATCATTGTGGTTTTTTTTTAACTCGATATCAATACATCTAAATTTTATGATTCTTTAGCTTCTATATTTTAATTTTTAAGTATTGGAATAAGAAAGTACATTTCTAGCTTGGGGAAAGTACATTTCTAGTGTTTAGGATTCCAAGAAGCAGATACCATGATATGATTAAATGTGCAAGAATATTATTAGAGAACTATCTACGTGGGAGAAAATGGAGAAGGTGCATAGAATCCTAGGAGGGCTTAAAGACCTACGTGAGAGGAAGAAAGGATTCTACAGAGCAGCTGCACAAAGGAAGATTTAGTAAAGCCATTGGGGATTGTCTCCAGCCAAAGTCCTCAATGGAGTCAATATCGACCAGGACAGTGCTGCCTTTGTGTGCTTTTTATTGGCCAGGAGCACCCAATGGGAAGTATGCAATACTGGGGATTGAACCCAGGGGCATTCTACCTCCTAAATACACCCCCAGTCCTATTTTTTTAAATTCTTTTATTTTTGAAAGAGTCTCACTAAGTTGCAGAGGGCCTCACTAAGAAGCTGAGGCTAGCTGAGAACCTGGATTCTCCTGTCTCAGCCTCCCAAGTACTGGGATTACAAGCATGTGCCATCATGCCCAGCTCTGAAGCTATACTTTTAACAAATTAATCTTTCCATTTTGGGGAAATCTCTGAGCCAGGATCTCTGGAATATTTGGGCCTTTCTTAAAGGAAAGTATCACTAATGCATAAAGCATGGTTGAATATACTCTGATAAGAATTTTTTAAAATAATGGTAGAAGCTTCCTGGCAATGGAAGAGTGACCTTTACCACCACCATCTGGTAGCAAAATGAAAATTTGTTTATTGCCCTTTTCTTTATAGAAAGAACAGAATTTCAAGTATAGGCTGGCAGAGGCTGACACATAGTATTCATGAGGCATACTTTGAGACATGGAACTCTTTGCTTACCATTTAAAAATGAAGATTGCATTGAGAATGTTTATACAGTTATCCAAACAAGTGAATGAAAGATGAATAAAAGGACAGAACAATTGACATGGAACTATGGGCAATCCAGCACCCTTCTTGATGTACATGAAGGACTATGCATGTGCCTGCTTCAGAAAGGACACAGTTGGTTGGGAATCACAGCATTACCTAAAGGCTAGTTCTAGAAGTCAGGTCACAAAGGTCTACTTTCAAACATTGTAGACTGAAAATATTCTTAATCCAAATGTCAGTCTATTTCTTATGTGAATTTGTAAGATTGACATTGATGACTTTTATTGCCCCATATCTTTGGCCTTTTCTCAGCATCATGGCATAGAAGTAAAATATTAGTTAGTGGGATTAAGTATTGCAAGGAAATAATTTTTCATCCCTATTAATGTCTTTCATATTGTTTAGGCATAAAATAAGCAAGATAATAATCATAATTGTTATGTGGAAACACCAAATTATGATCTACATTTATTTTTAAATACTGAATAATAAAAATCATTTAGAATTTTAAGAACTAGAATTTCTTTTACAAAAGAAGTATATCTATAGTTCTAGAATATTCAATTACTAATGTCTACAAGTGCAAGTTCTCTTTTTCTTTTATTTCTGAAATTAAGTAAAAGTAAATAATACTGACTGTATTTAAAGAGAATAAGTATAATATAAAATATAATTACATGAAGAATATAAAAGAAAGCATGAAATAAACACAAAAATATCCACAAATTGTTCTTGATAGAGCTATGTTAGATTAATCCTACAGGTATCACACCCTATACCTTCACTAGTATTTTTCCTAAACCCCATTTTCATGTCTCACTGAAAGGCTTTTTAGTCTTCAATTCTTGATAATGGGAGATACATTTTACTTTAATTTTACAAATCACCACAGAATTGTTTGTTTTACTGTAATCTGAGTCTTAATGTAAAAAAAACTAAGTAACAAAAATCTTTTCAGCAAATATGGCCAGGTCATTATTTCATTGAAATTGTTACTGTGGTTTTGACTGTAAAAAATTTACAAATAAAAGAACACAGCATCCTCCATATGCTTGTATCAATTAGTGTTTCCTTACAAAACCAGAAGCTTTTATGAGTTTTGGCATAAATAGGAGAAAAGTGGCCTTTAGTTCATTTTATATTTCTTAGTGAAAATTTTAGCTTTAACCTAAACATTCCATTACAATGTTAGGCATTGAATTCTATGTTTACTTTCACTAACGAGGACACAAATAATAAGATCTCATACTATGTACAAGAATATTATTGCTTTACTTAAAAAAAAAAATCTGTCAACAAGACCACATTTAAATATATAGAATTAAAAATAAGAAGCTTTCATTAATAAGTCTTAGTTTTTAACATCTTCAACTATTAATTTCATTACCCAATATTACAGAAATCTATCAACTTACCTGAGGTTATATGACAAATGTATGGGAGGACAAAGAATTCCCACATTGTTAATTTTTACTTTGTAACCCATAATAATAGGCCATCTGGTCTTTGAAAAATTTACAAACATTAAGAAAAACAAGAACATTCTCAGAAGCCAAACGAAAATACTAAATAAAATCAATATGGGTTCACAGATGAGGCAGTCTTCTATTCCCAAGCACCAATATTTATTTGTGGCTCGACTTTTTAATTGATTTTGCAGTGACTTTAGAGTTAACATTGAATGACTTCATCCATCCAAGTCACTTATGTTTCCTGACTCCATAATTAGTATTTAAATACTCCTATCCAAGTGATGTCTACTTTTTGAGTGACTGCCAGAAGAGGAGATTCATATTCTCTCAGTTGTAAATGCACACATGCCTTGTACATAGGGAATTCTTATCTGTAACCTAAATTATCCTCACATCTTTGGAATTAGAGAAGAATTGGTCATGATCCAACTCCTTTCACAGTGGTATTATTATTTTCAAAGTAAATTTGCATCTTCGATCTTCCATAGTTACAGAAAGCTGGTAGTGATTCTACTCTATTAGCATTCCCATTTGTCAGTCTAGTTCCTACATGAATTTGTAAGATTGATGTTGGTGATATTCATTGTACCTTGTTTTTGTCAGGTTTTTCCTTAATCATGGCACGGAAGTAAAATACCACTTAGTGGGATTAAGTAACATGTCTTGATGATGGTAGGTATTGCAACTTCAACTCCAGGCACCAATTATCTGCAATGTCACTGCCTCAGAAACTAAACACCTGTAATGGTCCTATTAACAGATTGATGGCTGTAAGATAAAAATAGACATGAGGGCAGAAAAACAGTTCTGTGCTTTCTGCTTTAAGAAAATCAACATCTTGTCTTGTGGCTTTGAAACTGTAAAAATGCAAGGGAGTTTTATTTTTTTCCTTATCTAGCAAACTAAAACTTTAGCTCTTACAAAAATCTGCCCCAGGACAGAAAGGCTGGCTTAATTTCTTTTGGTGGGAGAAAGCCAGAAAATGTGCTAGTTAGGTTCAGGTTGTTGGATTTGCAACAGGAAAAATCAGACCACACTACAAAGCTTTATCAGATAATTATGTTTTATTTAACCACAAACTAACAATTCAGGACTTATAAAGGATTTAAGAATTTCGGAGACAAAAAAAGAAAGCCTGAAATTTTGAATCTATTCTTTTTCTTCAAAATCATGTTCACATTTGCAAATAAGAAACAATTTTCTTCACCTTTCCTAAATCTTTAAAGCTCACTGAAAAATGCAATGGGCCAAGAAGGAGGCATTGTTTCAAGGAAAGGTCATAATTATCATTTGACTACAGATTTACTTAGACAAATCACTTACAATTGATTTCCTTCAGTTTAGCCAGGGGTAAACTGAGATTAGCCAGTTTCCTTCCCTAGAATTTAAATATAACCTCTGTATATTGTTTAAAAATATTTATAAAAGAGAGTTAAGGTAAATATTTTTTATAAACTGGTTATATTTTAAAAGATAGTTGCTGTGCCAATATTACTTTATTTGGGCAAGATTATTAATTATAGCACAGCCTAATATGTTCATACCAGTAAATCTGTCATTTGATTTCATATACATTTTTGAGTGTTTATCACAACTTTTATTTATACATCTGGTCACATTTTATTGTAGTATTTTTATTTGTTTCCATTACTTCATTAGTATTGTAAATATAAATGTAAGTACAGATCCATCTACCTTTTGTATGCTTAAGAAAACATTGCTCAATGAACCAGAGGATGGATGGATAGATTGATAGATAGATGATAGGCAGATAAATAGATAGAGACTGAGAGACAAATCTTACCATATTTGGGTACATGTATATGTTTGTATGTGGGATTTCAGAAGGAAAGTAATTTTATGGAATAATATACAACATTTACCTAATTCAGAATGATAATCTTTGCTTATTACGTCTTAATGATTGATCTTTACATGTGACCCTTACTTTTTATTACATAATATTATTCCTGTGATTTCTAGTGTAAAAAATTACAATTTAAGGAGATAATATATTATTGTATCAGTACTTCTATGTATAGTGTTCATAAATGTTTCTTACTTTAGTGTTCCATGCATATTCTTGGATGAAACTTGGAAAATATCACAAAACCAAATCAGTGCTATGTATACAACTTTGGTCATGCTACTAATTTGGTACATGCTTCTGTTGGCAAGGTTTAGGGCCATTCGTTCTTGTTTGTAAGGTGTATGTATGTCTCTTGCAAATTCTTGTTAATCAAAATTTTCTATCTAAATATAATTCTTTCAACCCCTGAATAAGTCTGAATGAACATATTCTAAGCTTCTCAGATTGATAATTAAGTTAATTATATCATAAATATTATTTGTAGATTAGTGAATGTTGTTGCTTTGAGTTAAAAAACACAAAATATATTAGCACAGCCATGACAATCTGAATTGTTGTGCATTACCATTTTCAAAGAATCTTTAATGGGAGTGCTTTCATAATGAATATCCTAAAGTTAATATGTCCCTTTTTGAGCAGAATTCTGCATCTTGAAGCACGCATAACTTTCTAGAATTTGCTCTTCAGTATCCACTTTGGAGTTAAATACATGTTCACTGTTAATATGAAAGTTCAGAGTGGCAAATGGCATCCTTTATGGAAGAAAAACATCTGGAACCAGAGTAAACTGCACACATCATCATATCTCTGCTCTATGTAAAAGACAGATCTCTTCAAACATTTTGAGAGCATTATGGTGAGGCTGATTGTCAGTGAGCTATACTCTTGACTTACTGGTCACTGGCTCATGGTCGCATCTGTTTTCTGATTTCCTGCTGGGCTTTCTGTTCTACATTGCTACATAAACCACCAGACTGTACCCTCAATCACATTTGAGAATGTTTCCTGAGATGTGGTTTTTTCAGTTGGGTTTTGGTTTCTTCCCTCTCTGGCAGGCAGTTCAAGCCCAGCTAATCTTTCCTTTCTCTCCCTCTCTCTCGCCCTCTCTCTCTCTTGTTTTTTTTCTTTTTACTAGAATAGATTTCTTGGATGCAGCTTTCCTCCTTGTTCCTGGTTTGTTTAAATTTAAATATAGCTGGTATTTATCAAAGACAAAGTACTGAACAACTTTCAAGTTTCCAAAATAATTCTTTAAGATCTTCTCTTGTTTTGACTTCACTGGAACACAGATGAAAGTAGGGTATGTATGAAATTTAGGTTAGATTATTTTCTTATCATTAATTACTATGGTAGGTCTTTAAAATTTCTTTAGAAAATATAAAATATTAAAACATTGCTTGGCATTCCTTTTCTGTAAGAATGTGATTTTTATAAATAAAATGGTTATTAATGATACAAAGAATATCATTTCAAAATTGTATTTGCATAAGCATTTTATGCTGTGTTGTAATGTTTTCCAAATTTTCTTATGTGTTTATTTATTTATTTTTCGGTACTGGGGATTGAACTCAGGAGAATTCTACCTCCAAGGTACACCCCCAAACCCATTTTTTATTATTTATTTTGAAACAGTGTCTCACTAAGTTGAGGAGTGCCTCACTAGGTAGCTGAGGCTGGCCATGAACCCGGATCCTCCGGTCTCAGCCTCCCAAATGCTAGAATTACAAGTGTGAGCCACCACGCCCGACTCTTATGTGTTTATTTTTAATTGAGAAATTTAAATTATAAATATTTCATCATGTTGATGTGATATATGGTATATGTATATACAAAGTATATTTGGAAAATGGCTAAATAATACATGAAACTCACATATTTATATTTTTGTGGTGAGCACACATAAAGTCTATTCTCAACAACTTTAAAGATTATTATACTTTGTTAGACCTTTATTCGTCATGTTATCCAATGGATCACTTGAAATTGTTCTAACTAAAATTATCTATCCTTTACCATTATCTTCCTATACCCCTTAAACACTTAAGCTCTGACTTCCCCCATTCTACTCTTCATTTCTGAGTTCAACATTTTTAGATCCTCCATAGAAGTGAGATCAAGCAGTATTTGTTCATTCCATATTTTGGCTATTGTGAATAATGCTTCAGTGAACATGGAAGTGCAGATATCTCTGTGGCATACTTACTTCACTGGGATACGCGATCTTTGATATATCCATGGGTTCTGAATGTATGGATTCAGCCAACCATGAACCAAAAAAAAAAAAAAAAATCAAATTAAATAAAAGCTATTTAAGCTTTTTTTTTTTGTTATTGTTTTTTAAACATTACAATACAATTATTTATATAACATTTATTTTACAATAGGTATTATAAGCAATTTAGAGACTATTTAAAGTGTTTGGAGGATGGGTATCGATTATATACAAATACTAGACATTTTATTAAGAGTACTTAGAGAGCCGGGCGTGGTGGCGCACGCTTGTAATCCCAGCATTCGGGAGGCTGAGACCGGAGGATCCGGGTTCGCGGCCAGCCTCAGCTACCTAGTGAGGCACTCCGCAATTTAGTGAGACTAGGTTTCAAAATAAAGAATAAAAAAACTAGGGCTGGGGGTATATCTCGGAGGTAGAATGCACCTGAGTTCAATCCCCAGTACCGCAAAAAAAAAAAAAAAAAAAAAAAAAGAGTACTTAGAATACTCAGAATTTGGTATATTCCATGGTTCTGAGTAATAATTTTATACTCATCATTGGAATACATGTATCATATAGTAGTTCTATTTTTATTTTGTTGAGGAACTTCCACACTATTTTAGCCAATAATATGCATGAGTTTGCTTTCCTTCACATTATCTCCATCATTTGTTATCTTCATCTTTTTGATAATAGTTATTCTAATAAGATTGAGAAGATACCTCATTGTGATTTTAATTTCTATTTTTCTGATCATAAGTGATGTTGAGCATATTTTCATATTCCTCTTGGTCATTTGTGTGTCATCTTTTTTTTATTTTTAAGTGTCTGTTGAGATTCTTTGCCCACTTTTCATTCAAGTCACTTATTTTCTTCTTAAATTCTTCTGTAGTTTGCTGTTTGGTTTGGTTTGGTTTGGTACTGGGGACTGAACCCAGGGGCATTCAACTTCTTAGCTCCACCCCCAGCTCTATTTTATTTTTTATTTTGAAACAAGGCTTCATTAAGTTAATGAGGACCTTATTACATTGCTAAGGTTGGCCTTAAATCTTCAATCCTCCTGTTTGTACTGGGATTACAGGCATGCACCACCATACCCAGCAGAATTCTTCTATAGTTTGATATTTACCCATTATGTAATTATAATCTCTCATTTCTAATATTTTAAGTTGTTTTTTCACTCTTTTGATCATTTTCCTGGCAGCATAGTAGCTTTTTAGTCTTATGCAGTCCCATTACTTATCATTGCTTTAGTTTCCTCTGTTTTGGGGTCAAATCCAAAAAATAATTTGCCTAGATTAATGTGATGGTATTTTTCCCCTATGTTTTCTTCTAATAGTTTTACAGGTTAAGGTTTTACACTTATGTTTTTAATCCAATTGAGTTGAGTTTTGTATATGATATGACATAAGGATTTAATAGCATTCTTCAGATATCTAGTTGTTCCAAAGCCATTTATTTCAGAGTCTGCTATTTTCCTATTGTGTTTTTGACACCTTTACTAAAAACCAATTGACTTTAAATTAATGGATTTATTTCTGGGATATCTATTGGCTTCCACTGACCTATGTGCCTGTTTCTAACGTCAGTGACATCTGTTTGGATTACTATAGCTTTTTAGTGCATTTTGAGATCAGGTAGTGTGATGCCTTCACCTTTCTCTTTTTGCTCAAGATTTGTTTTGGCTTTCTGGGACCTTTTGTGGTTTCCTATGAATTTTATATTTTTTCCACTTCTGTGAAAATACTATGGGAATTTTCATAAGAATTGCAATGAATCTATGATTTCCTTGGGTAGTATGCACATTTAAACCATATCAGTTCTTCCAATTCCTGAACATGAGTTACCTTTCCATTTACTTGTACCTTCTTCAATCAATATTTTATAGTTCTCAGTGTAAAAATCTTTCCCATTATTGAAATTTATTTCTAAGTGGATTTTGTATTATTTTTGTAGCTTTGGTAAGTGGGATTTTTTTCTTCATTTTGCTTTTGGAAAGTTTGTTGATAGCCTATAGAAATAATACTAATTTTCATACTTGTTTTATACAATGAAACTTTACTGATTTCATATATTTATTTTGTTTTTAGGTTTATTTCTTAGGAAATTTTAATACATGAGATAGTATTGCCTCCAAATAGAGACAGTTTAACTTTTTTTTGTTCCAATTTATATGAATTTTTCTTTCTTGTACTTAATTGTTCTGGTTAGTATTTCTAGTACTATGTGAGAAGTGGTGAGAGTATGCATACTTGTTTTATTTTTAATTTTAGAAAAAAATCTTCCAATCTTTCACTACTGAGTATGATATTATTTTGATGTTTGTGAAAAAAATGGCCTTAATTGTTGGATTACACTCATTTTGCACATAATTTGTTTTAATCATTAGAGGATATTGAATTTTGCCAATTTTTTTCTATAATTATTGAGATGATAATATTTTTCTACATTCTGCTAATGTGGTATATCACATTTATAGGTTTGTATATGTTGGATCAACCATGCATCTCTACCAGCTATGCTTCTGATAAAGGAATAATATCTAGAATATATACAGAACTAAAAAACAGCGCTAAAATAACTCAATCAAAATGGGCAAACGAACTGAATAGACACTTCTCAAAAGAAGACTTACAAATAGCCAACAAATATATGAAAAAGTGTTAAACATCATTAGAAATGAGGAAAATGCAAACCAAAACTACACTGAGATTCCATCTAATCCCAAGAATAGAAATAATAATAAATGTTAGTGAGACTGTGGAGAAATTGGAACCCTTATATCTGTTGGTTGGGTTTTCAAATTAGCACAGCCACTATGGAGATGAATATGGAGATTCCTCAGAAGACTGGGAATGGAACCACAGAGGAGGGAGCGGGGTGGGATCAGGAGGGAAACATCAGATGCTTTCTGCATGTATGTTTCTATAACTCTAAACCTCATTATGACACATAATTACAATGCACCAATAAAAGTATATTAAAAATAATTAATGTTTGACTGCTAAGAATATATTTTGAAAAAATCCTCTTTCTGTAGCTTGGAAAATTAATAATAGAAGATCAGAGTAAGTCTGGGAAAATCAATTGGCACAATGTTAATCAGAAGAAGGGATAAAGATTGCTTGAAATGAAGTGGAAGCAGTGAAAATGCAAAGATGTATGCCTTTTCGGGGCAGTAAAAATCAATGGAAATGCAGGAATTGGATATGGAAAGTGAGAAAGTAAATTATCAAGGATAATTCCTGCCTTCATCCATTTTGTTTTGCTATAACACATGTCTGAAGTTAAGTGTTTTGCAAAGAAATGATGTTTATTTACCTCATAGGCCTGGAATTTCAAGAGTTAGCACTGGCTTCTGCTCTTCTCTGATGAGAGCCTCATGATGAGTGACATCATAGTGTCAGAAACACACATAGAAGAGATAACATGGTGAGACAGGAAGAAAGATAAATAGCTGAGATATCCAAACTTGCTTTATAACAACCTGTTTTCTAAAGAATTCACCCAGTCTGCAAACCAACATCTCTTTTACAGGTGTAATCACCTTCCACCAGGCCTCACTTCTTAAAGACTCCACCACTGCAACACCACTACACTGGAGACCAAGCTACTAACACATGAAATTTGGGGGGCAGACTCAAAATATATCCAAACCAAATCACAGCAACTCTGCAACTGAGCAATAGGATAGACTCAACATTTTCTGAGGGAAGGAGATTTGATTTAAGATATGCATTTACATTCTGGCTCAATCATGCATTTAGAATATCTAGCATTCAAAGAAGACACAGCTGAAGTAAAATTTTGGTGGTCTTTGCATCACTGCTGTTTGCTAAGCGCATGGAAAAAGTTCAATGAAAAAATATTTTCTGAAATACTTGAACATAGAATTTCTCTTTTTTGTATTATGTATAAAATATATGGAATAATTCTAACGAGGAAACGTTAAAAACATTGTTTTAAAGTAGATTAATAGGTACATATTGTTCAGAGAACTCACAATACTTTCTGGCCCAACTTTTAAATTATTTGGAAAGGCAATGGATCCCAAATCAAATACTATTACATGCATTTGGTATACAATTATTCTATAGTGGCTAGTAAACTTAACAACCAGCCTTGAAGAGAGGCAGAGTGACATCACTTTGACAAAACTGACCTCTGTGATAGTAATCATATTTACAGCTAAAACTGAGATGTTTTATATGCTTTGCACTTTGCATGGGTTAATTAATGCATTCATAGCAATCTGATGACCTAAGTCATGCAAGCATACTTTGGAGAAATTATTGGTTTGGTTCGGGACTGGTGAAATAAAGTATGTATCACAAGAACAACTAACATGAATATTTGGTTTCCCAGGGCATATAAAAGTTATCTTTAAACTATAATGTGTACTATAGCACCATTTTAAAAAAAGAAATATAGATACATTAATTATAAACATTGCTAAAATATGCCAACGATTGTCTGAAACCTCAGTGTCTTGTGACCATTTTGCTGGTGAGGGGATCTTGCCTCAATGTTGCAGACTGTTAACTGATCAAGGTGGTGGTTGCTGGAGGTGGGTAACTACGGCAATCTTTTAAACTAAGTCAACAAATGAAGCTTGCTGCGTTTGAAAGCTCTTACTTTTCTGAAAGATTTCTCTGTAGCATGTGAAGTTATTTGATAGCATTTTACCTACCTTAGAACTTCTTTCAGAATTGGAGTCAAACCCTATCCCTTCTTTATTCATTAAGTTTATGTAATAT
This sequence comes from Graphiurus murinus, assembly GCA_004027655.1. NCBI lineage: Eukaryota > Metazoa > Chordata > Mammalia > Rodentia > Gliridae > Graphiurus > Graphiurus murinus. The sequence continues at coordinate 68,299 of PVLC010000906.1, read as the reverse complement.
TCTAAATATTCCAAATCCTTTGTGGTCATTTCAAAAATAGTCATCATATCAAGAACTGACTTACTTTGCTCACCATAAGTAGCAACTTCTCATCTATTAGTTTCATCATGAGTTTGCAGAAATTCAGTCACATCTTCAGCCTCCATTTCTAACTCTAGTTCTCCTTTGACATTTCTGCAACATACAAGTACTTCTTCCACTGAATTCTTGAATACCCTAAAGTCATTCATGGAACTGGTACCAACTTTTTCCAAACTCTTAATGATATTAATATTTTAACCTCCTCCCATGAATAACAAATGTTATTAACAGCATATGGAGTGGAAGGCTTCCAGTTTGTTTTACCCAGATCCACCAGAGTAATCACTGTGGCAGCCTGTGCATGTTGAAATGTATTTCTTCAATATTAAGACCTGAGCAAAAAAATTCTTTCTTGGTCCATAGGTTGCAGAATGGATGTTGGATTAGCAAGCATGAAAACATTGGCAATTTTATTGCACAGTTCTATCAGAATTTTTATGTGACTTGGCACCTTGTCAATGAGGAATAACATTTAGAATACATTTTTTTTTTTAAATTTCTGAGCAGTAGAACTCAACAGTGGGCTTAAAATATTTAGTAAACCATGTTGTAAAGAGACATGCTGTCAATTAGCCTTTGTTGTTCTATTTATAAAACACAGGCAGAGAGTATATTTAGCATGATTCTTAAGGGATTTAGGATTGTTGAAAAGGTAAACAGACACTGGCTTCAACTTAAAGTCACCAACTGTGTTAAGTCCCCAACAAGAGAGCCAGCCTGTCCTTGAAGCTTTGAAGCCAGGAATTGGCTTCTATCTAGGTGTGAAAGTCGTCTTCTTCCAGTAAAAGGCTGTTTTTCTTAATTGAAGATATGCTGTTTAGTCTGGCATCTTCATTAATTATTTACCTAGTTTTAGGTAAGGCCACAATTTTTATATCAGTGCCAGTGTTACCTGACATTTTTATGTTGTAAAGATGGCTTCTTTTCTCTAACCCTATGAACTGACCTGTGCTTGCTTGCTTCAACTTTTCTCTTAGCTATTATAGAATTGAAGAGAGGCAGGGCCTTTCTCCGGATTAGGTTTTGACTTAGAGGAATACTGCGGCTGGTTTGATTCTCTACACAGACACTCAAACTTTTTCCATATCAGCGTGAAGAAAGTTTCACTTTCTTATCATTCATGTGTCCACTGGAGTAGCACTTTTAATTTCTTCAAGAACTTTTCCTTTGCATTCACAGCCTGGCTAACTCATTGGCACAAAAAGCACTGCTTTCAGCCAATCTTAGTTTTGGACATGCATTTCTCAGTAATCATAATCATTCCAGGCTTCTGATTTAAAGTGAAAAATATGCAACCCTTCATTCTGCTTGGATACTTAGAGGCCATTGAAGGATTATTAGCTGGTCCAATTTCAAAATCTTTGTGTCTCAGGTAACAAAGAAGCCTTTGGAGAAGGAGAGAAGGAGGAATGGCAGGTATTGGAGCAGTCAGAATACACATGACAATTATTTAATTACTTACTACAATTACTTTATGATATAGGTGAGTTTCCTGGTGCCCCCAAATTATTAGAGCAGTAATATCACTAATTGCTGATCATCATAATAAATGTAGTAATAATGAAAAAGTTTGATATATCATGAGAACTACAAAATGTGACACCAAGACAATGAAGGGAACACACTCTGTTGGAAAAAGGCACCGATAGAGTTTCTCAATGTAGGTTGGCATAAAACTTCAGTTTATTAAAAAAACTAATATCTGAGCAGGGAAATATAGCAAAGTACAATAAAACGAGGTGTGCCTGAAGCATTATTTTCATGTCAAAGATTAGAAAATAGAAGAATTCTTTTCTTACAAAAAAGTGTGTGTGTGTGTGTGTGTGTGTGTGTGTGTGTGTGTGTGTGTTGTACAGGGGATTGAATCCAGGGGCATTCTATCTCTGAGCTATACCTACAGCCCTATTTTATTTTTTGTTTTGAAACAGAGTCTCCCTAGGTTCATGAGAGTCTCACTGAATAACTGACGCTGATTTTGAGCCTGCAGTCGTCCTATATCAGCCTCAAAGGTAGTAGGACAATAGATGGTGTGTATAGGTGTATGCCACCATGCCTGGCTACAAAAGATTACCTGTAAATGAAAAAGCTAGGCTACAAATTTATATGGTTCCTATCTATTTCAAAGACAAATCAACGTTTTTAAGAAAGAATACACAAAAGTATTCATGGGAAATGCTATCTTGTGTTTTATGTTAACCCAAAAAGAGGTGCATATGAAAAAAATTGCTACAATTTTAGAAATTAGAAAACTGCACTTTGGCCTGTACTTCTGCAATTAATCAAGTAGAGTATTCCACCTGATTTCTCTCTATCTAATCTGTAATGAGGTGTGGAGAGTTGGCAAATTGTGAATTACTTGGCTATAACACTATGAGTAATATCTGAGTGAAAAAATCTGAACATGAGATCCTAGAATGTACTTCTTAATCATTTTTGGCAGAATTGGAGCTGCTCATCTGTCTGCTTATCCAAGAATATTAAGATTAGGTAGGGCAATCTTATGTATTAAAATGCTGTTTCTAGTGCATTTTTTGGAAGGAATTTTTGGGAGGGCTTACACCTTACCAAATGGGAACAGAAAAATTTTAGATTAATGTTCATAAATGAGTTCAAAGCAATTTTCCATTATTTTTACAGCTGCTATTCAAGGAGAAAATATCTTGCAAACACTTAGATGGTGTTTCATAATGCTTACACAAATTCTTAGTGAACGTATTAAATAAAATTAAAATGCTAAGTAGTAAACATTAATTAAACACAAAATATTGCATAGTTTCCACATATATAAGTTTGCTTTGATGTCATGGAAGGAAATATATATAAATGCGTTGATTTACTGGCATAAGTAAGAAAAATAACAGCTTTACTTTTCTGGTTAGGTATAATCTCTGGTACAATGTAGGCCTGCAAATGAGTGTGTCTTATCTTTGGCACTTTTTTCTTTGGTCTATACATATTAGTCACATTCTTTAGCCTCCAGGTAGCTCAAAACATTTAATTCTATACCAGCAAGAGGGAAAAAATGATTGGAAAAAGTCCTGATATTCAAAGGCTCTGTTATAGAATCCTTTGGACATCCTAGTCTACTACTATCCCATGGAGTTGAGTTTCCAATTAGAACAATAATTGAATTATAAATAAAAATGGACTGTGACTACATTTTCTTCTCTCGGCTCTCTTCTATGTGATATAGATTTTGTATTTTTTTCTCATATGTAGTTTATATGGGAAATAAATATATATTTTTTCTTTTTAAAATATCATAAGCATTTTTCCTCTTTCCTTAAGTGATTTAGCAAGTATACAGTAGAGCTCAACAAAAATAAGAATGGGAGCAGAGATGGTCAGATTAGTGATTCTCTGCCTTTTTCTACCTTATAAGGTGTTACCTCACTTCTCAACAGAATTTAAATGTTTCAGACGAAAGGAATGTATCATAGTCCCAGAGAAAACATCCTTAGAAACAACCGCCGTATCTGTCTCTATCCAGTTACATCCTTAAGGTAAAACCTCAAGAAATGCCCTGGAGAGTACTGTGTGATTTGGCCCAGATCACCAAGGTAGAAGTCCAAGTACTGAATAACGGAAGTTGTATAATTCCCTTGAGCATTGTTTTGAACAAAAATACTAGTAAAATTTGGATCTTCATACTTTTAACTAGTGGAATAAGTCTAAAACAATGAAAAACATAAGATATTGGATCATAAATCTCAGATTCACATTCTGTGAATACATTTTCCTTCCCAAACAAAATTCCATCAGTATGTCTTAAAACATTAAGATTCAGATGAATTTGAATTGGAAAGTAAATATAACCCAAACCATAATACTTTGACTTCTAGTCCACACATTCCTCCAATTGTACCATGGACAAGCTTATAAATTTATAATATATCTTTCTTAGCTTTTCCTCTTTAGGTTTTTAAGGTTAAAAAAAAATCAGCTGAAAGCTTCACTATCTTGGTGTCTAGTCACTTTACAAATAATACTGATTTATCCAATTGCTTGAATAGTTGGGTCAAACCTTGTTTCTATGACAAAATCCTGACTTAAAATCTCCCTTTTGTGACTTAATACTAGTTATTTTGTTTCACTCATCATTTTGATAATCTACTAGGTGCACTGACTTGGGTCTCTAAGACTTGGGTCTCATCATTTCCTTACCAGTATTTTTTGGAACTTTGAAAATGTGTCCTCAGAATGCGTCCCATCATTGAGATTTTGCTACATGCTATTGAACCCACTGACACTATTCATTTCTCCGTCTGGATCTCCAAAAATTGGGGGTCCTGAATTAAGTTACCTTGCTCACCTCTTAAAATGCCCATTCATTGTTTCTTGCTATATTTCTACTTATTATTATCAGTACTATTTTATCCCAATTCAGGTCTGTTTGTCCATCTGGATTGCCTGTGGTATAATACAGTACCAAATTGTGTTCAATGTTTAGTCCCAATACTTAATACTTAGCCTTAGCTTTAACTCATTGAGCTTTATTTTCGTCATCTTTAAAATGAGGAGAGAGTTAACAATCTATGATTTGATATCTAATCAATATATGGAGTGGTTACTATAAAAATAGAAATTATGGATATCCATACATAATTAGTTAAGCACCTGGTCTGTGAACAGGCACTGTAGCAATATTTCGATAGGAATAGTAATGATATAAGAATTACCACAATTTCCATTTAAGTGACTCGTGAAGGTCTCAGAGTTCATTCTGACTCCAGAGACACACTATTATGACTTACTTTAGTTCTTTTTCAGATATCGAGAAAAAGCTCTTGGTTTAGCCTCTGGCATTCAAGCAGCACACCCCCTCTCCCTTCCAGTAAGCTTCAGATAGGGAAGAGTCCTATCATGCTGTGATTGTCTCATATTCAAGTCTCAATTTGATTGAAATTAACAAAACATAAGCTGTGGTACAAATACCAGCTAATGTTGCTTGTCTGGTGTTACATCTGTGCCTGTCTTATACTTTATTTATAACCCAGCTAATTCCTTTCTACTTCCTTCTCAAATATTTGCATCTCTACTAAAATACTATACGACAACATTGCAAATACAATTCTATCTGGAAATTTACAATTAACTTTAGTTTAGTCTGAAGTAAAATTAATATGAACTGTACAGTTAGCATTATTTGGTTTGAGTTGAACTACATGAATTTCCATATGATACCAAGGAAATGATCTTTGTGGCTTATCATTAGCACAAAGAAAGTCTTTTAAAATGTTTTTGGAAAGCAAGTTATTTTTTCTGAGTACTTTGAGCATAATGACCACCCAAGTTGGTGTTTTTGGCACTTAATTTTACCATTGCTAGACATGGGAGAAACGATCTGCTGAAATTCTTATTAAATGGAATATTGGTGCAAAGAACTGTGAAATGTCTGGACATTTACCCTATCTGATAGCTGCATGGGTGCTGGCAGGAGACAGGAGGTTCCTGGGTCACATATTGCTCATTGCACAGAAGGCAGCATGAGCTTCATGTTTGTGCAGACTCCTATTATTTCCCATGTTCTACAGGGGTGGCACACAAAGGTACAGGCAAATGCTTCATTTAATAAATATTGTCACAGCCTAGGAGGAGTGTTGAGCTTAGAAAACCTGAATATTTCATAGTGGACCAAAAACTTTTCTGACCTTGGCCCTGGAAGGAGATACTATCTTTATTCTGTTTGACAATACAAAAAGATATAAAAAACCTGTTCTCTATCTAGAGGTTGAAACTCTCTCTCTCTCTCTCTCTCTCTCTCTCTCTCTCTCTCTCTCTCTCTCTCTCTCCCTCTCTCTCTCTCTTCCATAGCACTTCACAGTATAAACATCTTTGGCAAGATAGTCCAGAACACAAGCTATTAGTATTTCTCCCTGAAAAATGTATAGAAATGCAAGAGACTCATGTAGAATTGTCTCCCGACAATGGATCATTCTTTAATATGATTTCATGTTATTCATCAATTAGTAATATCCAAAGTGAAGAGATGTATTCATCTTGGTTTTGGGAGTTCAACTTACATGGCTATGCTTCTTTTTCCCTAACAATTTTCTATGCTATTCTAAAAAAGTAATTTCAGAAAATGTAGTTAGGATTTAGCACTATGAAGATATCATTTCATTTAAAAATAATGGTAGCCGGGTGTGGTGGTGCATGTTTGTAATCCCAGTACTTGGGAGGCTGAGACCGAAGGATCTGGGTTCTTGGCCAGCCTCAGCTACTTAGTGAGGCCCTCCACAACTTAGTGAGACCCTGTTTCAAAATGAAGAATAAAAGATAGGACTGAGGGTACAGCTCAGAGATTAAATACCCTTGGGTTCGATCCTCAGTATCAAATAATAATAATAATAATAATAATAATAATAATAATAATAATAATAATAATAATGGTGACAGGGCTACCTGATAAACTTTGTGCTGAGAGATATACCAGAAATACTTGGATGTAGAATCTGTAGAACAAGATGAAATGTCAGTTCTTGAAGTTAGCATTCTTAGCACTAGTCCATTCATTCAGCTGATATGTATGCTATATATTTGAGATATAGCTGACATACAGTAATAATAAAAAGAGTCCATCATAAGAAATTTAGAATCAAGTGTCACAAAAATAAGTATTACTATCTTTGACACCAATAACAATAAAAATAATTGTCTCCTGTCATATCTACTCATTTCCTTCTTCCTTTTCTGCTTTATTTTTCTCTGTAGTTTTTGATAATGTGTATGTGTAGCTTACATATAAATTTTATTTACTTTACTACTCACTTATCTTTCATACCAGAAGAGAAGATGCATTAGTGCAAGGATTTCTGTATGTTTTATACAAACAGAAAGGATGAATACAAAAAATATAAAAAAAGTTTTATCACATAGTAGCAACTCAACAAATATTTGTAGAAAAAAAAAGTGAATGAATGAAGTAGATTTCCAGGCAGCAAAATTCTCCATAGGTCTTTACAAGAATAACTGAAATTGAGAAAAAGTACCCATTTGATATTAGATGTAACATATCCATGTACTAATAGAAAAATTATGTAGAACTTTGTTGAAGCTGTAATTCTTCTAACATTGCATATACATAAAAAAGGGAAGTATGGTGTATTATTTTTACTGGAAGCATACTCTTCATTCTAGTGTGACCTGGAGAAAATTTGTTTCATATAAAAGTATTCATAGAACTTTGGACAGAAAAAGAGTTATAAAATGCATTCAGGCATAGGTATTTTCTTAAGATATTTCTTGATATACAAAGACCAGGGCAATGCCTTCATATTTAATTTTATATTTCAGTGGAAGGTAATCAATTGAAAGCTATATGAGACAATCTGTAAGCATATTTCATTAAGAATTCCCTAGGCCAAGAATGCTGATTATGCCAATCACAAATGATAGATTTGTGTATTTAAGTTTTCCCCTCACATTTCAAGCCAGTTGGCTTGAAATGGATGAATTTCTATTAAAGTACATTTTGCCATGGTCCCCCAAATCTCTTTCTAACTGGTGTCTTAAGATTTAAAGGCTTTATAAAATACTCTTGTTTGACATGCACACCTTTACAAGTAATATTTTAAATAATTATCAAGTAGGACAGAAGAGGTGACCCTTTAAGAACTATCTAAAGAATCTTTGACATTTCTATAACCTGGATGAATCCAGTGTGAAGGAAAAGATTCAGGAAGCTGGATGCTTTACATATTTTCATTTCACAAATGACAGTCTGTGTGCTCTTTGTTTAAACATCTCCATCTGCAATGAATAATCCTTCAGACAGCTTAAACTGAAGAAGAAACTGAACTCTAACCCTGACTTGTGTTTGACTTTAAGGACTTTTTAATTCAGAAGATCCACTTTTTAAAACCTTGCTTGTATCTTGTGACTATTTTAAGGTATTCATCATCTAGTAACTGTGATGAGTAGAACAATGAACAAGTAATAAGCTAAAGGAAGATTTTTTTTTCATAAACAGTGAGAGTTTTTACATGAAGATGTGAAGTATTTCTCAAAAACCGGGGAGAAAATGAGCCATATAATTTGAAGGTAGCATAGGTTTCAGATTTAGAAATAATATCATTCACTATAGAAGCATTAGCCAGTCTACAGTAATAATAATAATTAATAATAATAATAATATATTATGAATGTCAAAGATCTCTAAATGTTTTTGAGCAATATTTTTATTTTAATCTATAGAAAATGGGAGTCATATATATTATGGGGAAAGCACAAGAACCAATGATCTAATGACTTTTCTTCCTATAATTTTAATCACTTTAAATTATAATAGGATTAGTTGTGATTCTAATGTGGTTCAATTTATAAATGAAATGATACTTTTAGTAAATTATGAGAAAATTACTTGCAGAGAAAAAAGACAAGAGCAAATATATTTTGCAATATATTTTAATGAATATAAGATTAAAATACCTAAATAACAATAGCTTTTCTGACTCATCTTTTGGAAGATTATGCTTATTAATAGCCATCAAACCTTTTTTGCTTGTCCTTATGAGTATAAAGCCTGATTTAAAACAACAACAACAACATTATACTTAATTTTGTGAGACTTTCACAAAAGCACACACATGCTCCCGGAGAGGGTAGTCTTCTAAGAAGACACTGCTTGACTGAATCCATCTTTACCAGGTAAGTCATGACTCTCCAAGATAGAAGCAACTGTCTAGAAAACTAATTGCATGTCACTATATGCATATAATTATTATCTTCATACAGACAAATATGGTTCTCCTTTTAAAATTTGGCATAATCCCAGGAAGTAGAGAAAGGAAAGAGAGAAGAAACAAGTACCAGCATTGGAAAGATTTTACCCTGAAACTATGCTCATTCAGGCTTAATGGAACAACTACCAAACTGTCATTAGTGGCGATAAAAATGAGCACAAAGATTTTGGTAGCTCCTAATTACATTTTCTCCATATGTGATAGTTTTAATCCCTGTCAAACTCTCTGGGACGACTCTTTATCACCACCATTTTAATACATGAGTATTCTTTTTCTTAACTTTGTTTACCATATTTTACTCAAAACATGCTGACTTAGAATCATAGTGTAGTAAATCTCAGTTTGGAGAATAGTGGGAAGGACACATCACTCTTTTCCTATCAGAGGTCATGTTCTAATTGCACTTGGGCTGCTTTAAGATACAAATATCTATATACCATATGACTTCTCAGAATGTGCCAGATAGGCAACTTTCTTTAATTTTGTATTTCAGATGGCAGCTGCATTCAACTTTTGAATTCCTCTTTTATATTACCTATCTTGGATCTAGAAAGAACAATCACTCCAAAAATCCATAGTTCCATTTAATGTAGAAAAGTACTAGAAACTAAGATCATTTGAGATGAAGATTTGATATAAAAATCAATAGCCTTCAAACTGAAAAAGATAATGAAAAGAAAAATTTAAAAAATCAGATTATAAATTATATGTACCAAAAATTTAAACATAATTTATTATGTGATTTAAATATAAATATTTAATTTTTTAAAAAAAGTTAACAGTATTATTAGCATCAGTCAACAAGGTTTCATTTTGAAACTCTTTTTTTTTTTTTTTTATGAGTTACTGAGGATTGAACCCAGGAGTATTCTACCTTTGAGTTACACCCCCAGCCCTATTTTATTTTTGTTTGGAAACAAGGTCTTGCTAGGTTGCTGAGAGTCTTGATACTTGCTGAGGCTGTCCTAAAACCTGAGATCCTTCTGTCTCAGCTTCCCAAGTACTGGAATTAAAGACTTACGCCACCATGCCCAGTTCATTGTGAAACTTTTCTGAAGGGATCTTGATTAAATGTATCATAAACAAAAATATGCCAAGTTTTAAGTACTATTCTAGATGTTTGGAAATTCTTTCTTTATTCCTGTATTTATATCTATCTCTCTCACACATACACACACACATATACACATACACACACACTCATATATTCACATGCTCAGAAAATACATCAAAAACATAGGAATTATCTACAAAATATTTATAATCTACTTAGGAAAGCAAATAAGAAGAAATGATTTTTAGATATTACTTAGGTAGCAGGTAAACATGGTGACAATATGATTAATACTGCGAAGAGTTTTCTCTTCTCTGTTTTCTCTGCCATTATTACATACAGTCTGTATGTTCTTTGTTTAAACGTCACCATTTGCAATAAATAATCCTTCAAACAGCTTATACCTGAAGAGGAAAATGAATTCTAACCTTGACTTGTATTTGAATTTATGGACAGTATAGTGACATGTGCATAAATGTCAATACTTGAAAGAACAATAGACATAAGTGTCCTTTAAGGTACTTAAGGCACAATGCTAATTTGCAAAGTTAAATTGACCCATGATGATATACGTTCAACCCTTCTAAAATAAAAATTGCTATTCTTAGCTGGATGTGATGACACATACTTATAATCCCAGTACTTGGGAGGCTGAGACAGAAGGATCACAGGTTTGTGACCAGCCTCTGCAACTTAGTGAGGCCCTCAGCAACTTAGTAAGAATTTATTTCAAAATAAATAATAAAATAGGGCTGGGGTCTAGCTCAAAGGTAGAATGCCCCTAGGTTCAGTCCCCAGTACCATACAAAGAAATCAAGTTGATATTCCTAAATAATCAACTCAACTAATTCGGGGAAAGTGTTTATAGTAAAGTGGAATAAAAATTTAATATAAAGCAGGTAGTGGTGACATATGCCTATAATCTCAGTATTTGGGAGGAGGATGAGACAGAAGGCTTGCAGGTTCGAGGCCACCCCTCAGAAACATAATGAGATCATGTTTCAAAAAATAAAAAGATCTGGGGGTGTAGCTTCGAGGTAGAATACCCCTGGGTTCAGTTCCCACTACCACACACACAAAAATAATTCACATAAAAAGAACCTTGTGAAACTTGATCCATATGCTACCTTGTTTTTTAATTAGTGAAATAACTTGGAATGGTATAATAATCTCTGTGTAAGACAGAAAATTCATCTAAGATGGATCTTTCTATTTGTTTTTGGAAGTTCCTCAGTTTTATGGAAGGAAATAAATATAATATTAGATTGATTATCTAACAGAATCTAAAACCAGATTTTATCTTCTTTAAGTAAAAAAAATATAGCCTATAAAAAGCTGACTGTATTTGTAATTAAAATTTAGTAAAACCACAATGACCATAAAATAAAATAAAACAGTCTTTGAGTAAAGAATTACTAACCTATTTATAAACATATTTTTCATACTGTGGTATCAGGTTATTGTTACTGGGTATACAGTAATTTCTATTTTTCTGTTTGCTTTTGTGTTAGCCAATGGTAATAAAATACTTGGTTTTATTTAGTTATTTTACTTCTGTTTCAGCCGAAAATATTATATAGAGATCTAATGTAGCCAAGTAACATAAAAACTCATTTCTATATTTTTTTCTTCTTTTATGTTGGTCTTCTACCAGCATTTAAAAGGGAAACATTTCAGTTTTTTTGCCTTTTACAAACCATGCTTCTACCACGTACCATGCAAATGACTGTAGAATATGTAAGTAAAGATTTAAGTATTTACTATAATTTCTAATCAAGGAGAGAATATGTGAGATCTTGTAAGTGTGAGGCACTGGCTGATAACTTTATAACTTCAGAAACTGTCAAATATAGAAATAATAAAGTTGGAATAAATGATAAAGTTGGATATCAAGGATCACTTAGTTAAACTTCTATTTTACAAATGAGAAAGTTAGGGTCCATAAATTCCCTAATTTACAGAAAGCACAGCCAGTCCTGGATTGAAGGCAAATTTAGTTTCCATTGAAATATATGGAGTTCCCAATTGTTACAGTTTTATTACATGAATTCAAGGCACTAGACATGTCAAATATTTATTTACAAAATGTTTATAAAATACTCCATTCTATACAAATGTTAGTTGACTTAATTAAATTCCAGTGTAAAATATTTGTCTTTGGGCACTATGACAAACTGTGGTGCCTGGAGCCAGGCAAATGGAACTTTATTCTGAGCTAGTTCCTGGCCAACTGCGTACCTTTGTCAAAACTCCTGGTTCCTATTCCCACCTTGCAAAGTTTTTTGAGGGAGTTATAGGCTAATGTGTTTTCTGACATACAGTAATTAATAGACAAGTAACATATTATTTGTGAAAATTTAGTATTTTATCCTTGAAATTTAAGTTTATTACAATTTTGGTAGTAGAATAATTGTTTAAATTCAAATAATGTTAGAAAAATAAAGAGTAATTAAAAATAATTGGTCCAGAAATAAAGGATTTAAGTTTAGATTTATGTCTAACAATAACCACGCCTTTTCAACAAAGTAGTCTCATCTGTAAACTAAACAAATGAATGAAAACTAAGATCTTTATGTCTAAAAATCCATAATTTATGAAATAAGCTTCAGCATATCTCATTAAAAGAATGAAAATAGTATATCAAATAAACAGTACACTTGAAAAAGTAATATTTCAAATTGGCCTTTTGTATAAATAGTAAAGGATTTCCAACTATCAGTCAAAGAAACTAAGTTTCAAGTTACCATCATATTTCACTCTACGACAGACAACCCAGTTTTTTTTTCAATGATTTTTATTGGTGTATTATAATCATACATCATGATGAAATTCAGAGTTATAGAGGTATACATGCATATAGCACTCAGTGTGCCCTCTCCTATCTCCTGCCCTTTCCCTACTCCCTCACCCTCCCTGTGATTGGCATTGATAAATTTGTGTATATACATCATGCCCATTGAAGTGTTTCCCTTATCAAGCCCCCACCCCTCTCCCACTTCTGTCCCGTAGGTCCCCTCCATAACTCCACTAGGGTTTCTCTTCTTTTTTCTGGAATCCCTCCAGTATCCCAATTTCTCCCTAGCTTCCACATATGAGGTGAAACATTCGACCTTTCACTTTTTGTGACTGACTAATCTCACTTAGCATAATATTCTCCAGTTCCATTCATTTCCTGGCAAATGACATAATTTTGTTATTCTTTATGGCTGTTGGCTGAAGAACTCTGTTCTTAAGCAAAAAGAAATTGGTACTTAAAAATGATTTAGATGGATTATCTAAATATATTTGCATAGTTATGTTTATCATAAAATCAGAAGTATAACTACAGTCTCTGTGATCTTATGTATATCAATAGTATTAGTATTAGAGGATGAAAATAATAGCTGTAATGTGTGAGCTTTAGGAGAACTGTCCCCTGCACATATGGAAATCTACATTAAAATAATTTTTATGAAAAACAATTTGACCATATGTATTCCCCAAATTAATAATTAGCAGTCTCACTTTGTATCCAAATGATAATTCTATTTGTACAAAATGCTACAGAGGAAGAAATCATAAATACATCTTAAGATAGTTATCACAATTTTTTTTTTTTGATGTCTATGTCTGCCAAGGAACAAACCCAGAACCTTGTGCATGCTATTCACATTCTTTACCACAGATCTACATCTCCATTCTGGCTATCATATTTTTATTGATGATATAAAAATTTTGGAAAAATTAAATGTTCAAACTAGGCAATATGTTAAATAAATTATGATACACTAATATAATTCAATACAGACATCTTTTTAGAAAAATATTTAATGGCATGAGAAAACTGAAACTGCCAATATTGTAAAAAATTATTATAAAATATTAGCTACCATGTGTTAAAAGTTTTAATTAATAATTATATGAGTATGTATTATATTCATTTACATAATAAAATATTTTGATATACATATTACAATGTTCTTAAAAATTATTTCTGGAACCTTAGGATATTGGTTATTTGATTTAGTTTCTACATTTTCTACTTTTATTAGAGTAAAATATGTGAATATTAATAATAAAAAAGTATACTTTTTAATCATTCAAGTCAGGCTAGATAACTCCTAACGTTTTCCTAAGTCAGATCCTTTTTATAGGTTTTAAATGAATCATGGCAGGCTCACTGCTATGTTGCTGTTACTTGATTGTCAATTTAATGATGAAAGTACTCAAACATCATAGAAGTCAATCATTCTATTATGTTATTAAATACTATTAATTAGGTAGGTAAACAGTCATATACCCCCAAACAATTGTGTGTGAACAGAGCTAATACTCAGTCAATCTATATCTGTGTATCTGCAATTATTTTTTATGGCTGGTTCTCATTCTGGTGGGTCAGGGCCTGTGCAGTTCAAATTAAGTAGTTTTAATATCATGTGTGCCTATAAATAAATATTAATTACCTACTCGGTTCTATAATGACTCAAAAAATCAGTTTTAGTATCTTGATGGACAGTGAATTCAATAACCAAATTTGAAAGATAGGAAAAAGTATGCGTATTGGAGGGATGGGTAGAGATGTAACCAGTGAAGGCTTTAGATAAGTTGATTTGGCACTGCTTGAGGCACTTCTGACAGATTCTACTTTACAAATGGCTACAACAAACTTTTGATCCTACATGCTCATCCAGATTCCTTTTAGTCTCCTATTAGAGAATGAAGCCTATATTCCTACCCCTTAGTATAGGCAGGTCTTAGTTACTGCCTTCACTAATATAATATGGTAGAAGTAATGCAATATAATATCTGAGGCCAGGTCATTAAGGACAACACAGCTTCCTGTAGATTCCCTTGAGACACTTGCTCTTAGAATCCATCTACCCCACCATGCAATGAAGAAGTCCATTACATGTGCAGCAACCCAGGTGGGGAGGAACCGAGTCCTCAGCTTACCTTCGAGCCATTAGCAGTTAGCTTGTCAACCATGTGGATAAGCCCTCTTTGAATTAGACCCTTTAGGCCTAAGAGCCACAGTAAGTAACACCACAAGGACGAGAGTTGGTGCTATTACATGGAGACCTGCCATAATCACAGATTCATGAGCAGTACAAATGACTGCTGCTTTAAACCATGGAGTTTGTAGTTATCTGTACAGGCAATTTATAACTAATATAGGACCTTCATGGTGTTGTATGACTAAAAAAAATATAGCTTAAGAATACGCTATTCATAACACAAGAAAATGCAGCAAATTAAATTCAACTGAACCAAGTAAAGGCAAAGGTGTTTTAAATGTAGTTGTTTGAAAGTAGAAAGATCTTAATCTGTTTACAGGAGATTACTTTTCACTATAAAAAGATCTATAAGTACTAATGTAGTTGTCTAAAAATTGTACCCCATAAATGTTCATATTCTTCATAATATCTTCCTCTTTGGGACCTATCATTCTTCTTTCTTTTTCCTAAACAGATAAAATGTTTTGTGAGCCAGTTCATATTCTAAAGATATATTTCTAACCACCATTCAGGAACCACAGCAAAGAATCATAGTTAAATTCCGAGAAGCTTATAAAATTGAGGAAGCTCTCATCAGAAAACCTACTTGTCACAGAAATCACTACTCTGTCAACATTGCTCAAATCTGAGTCCCGATGAGCCAAAATGGGTCTGTGACCCTCTGACCATGGCCTGATCTTCCTGTTCTGTAACTGCTTAGCAGTGTCATTGCCCTGTTCCCTGAGAGACAGTAGAACATAGTCATTAGGGGTACAGACTTTAAGGTCAGACTAACTGGGTTTGAATCCCACCACAGACAATCCATGTGGCCTCATGAACCTCATCTAACCTCTCCCCGCTGAAGTCCATTTATAAAATGAAAAACATAACAAGAGGGTATTGGTTTGTTGAATGGATTGAGTTAATAGAATAAACTTCTTAAAACAGTACCTTGGAACTGAAGAAATACCATCTGTCTAGGTAGTTAGAAGACATTCTAAACTTCTTTTCTACTAACTCTTCTTATTCTGGAGCTTGGATGCCCAAAAGTTCATTCTCAGTTATTAAATGTAGAGGTGCGCATTTATCTACAGCATGCTTCAGGAAATCACTTTCTTTCCTGATTTAAGGACTAGTTTAGGTTAGTACTGCTGTTCTCTGTCCCCTTCTATCAACCTATGAAGCTAGCACACTAGCTAAATCTGGGGCAAGGGAAGGTGGAGACAAATTATTAATCCTTAGCCCTAATGCCAGTAAAACACTGAATCAATAGTAGAAAATAGTTCTGAAAAAAAACTAAGTCATAATTTATCAGACACAAAGCCAGTTCAATCCTAAATTATATACTGGTTCAACTGCTGCAAAATAGTACTACTTTCCAAAATGCTTAACTAGAACTTTAATAGTAGACACTTTCATAAGATCTGTTGAAATAGGTATCAATATGCCATTTCAAAGATGAGAAGATTGAGGCATGGGGAGATTACTTAAAATTATTGAAGCTGTGCAATTAGTATGTGGTAAATAGGAATTTCCACCAAGTTTGTCTGATTTTACCAAGCTCTTAACAATTAGGCTATTCAGCTTTCTGTAAGCCCAGGAATCAACATAGTCTTAAGAAAGGAGAACATCTGAAATTACTTTCATGAATAAAATTGAAAAGTGTTTAGCAATTAAGTAAAAAAAAAGATATTTTATTTAAATTACTTGTATAGATATTTGAGTTGATTGTATTGACATTTATTCAGCTTTTAGTTTCTTTTTACCCAAAATAAAAATAGGAACAAACGAAAGCTGTTTAGCACTTGCTCTTTGGTGGGAGAATCCGATAGTTTGCATCTGAAGGCATTTTCTGCAGTATTTGTGAATGGGTTAGTGGTTAAAATCCACTTCCTACTTTTCATGTGTCCACCCACCACTATTGTCACAGACTTAGTGGTAATTCCAAGGTCTAGTGTGCTAGGAAGAGGCACTTTTTCCATAGCTTGGTATTTATGCTTTCAGTAAAAGTAGGATAGATATAGATTAGTTCCATTGTAAAGAAATCTATTTCCATCACTGCTCAGGTCAAAAATGCTATGTGATTTTCTGAATATATCCACAAGACTTCAGATTTTTACCTTCAGAACATATAACCTTTCCAAAAGTAGTCTGAAACTTGAAGAGATCTGTAAACATTTATGTAGGATTCATAACCACAACCCAATATAAACAAACATAGGAAACCATTGGGATGGTTGGTGAAGCTTAAAACAATAATAAATATGCTCACATTGCTACCAAGAGATAAAATAATAACAAAACTGAATACACAAATATGATGTTTCTCTACATGGCTATTTATTTTTCCTCCAGAAATAAATTTAACTCTTTTGTTATTAGGATATCTAGACATTTTTTAATAAAAAATAGAAATATATTGTAAAAATAAAAAAACAATAATTTGTATAATATATAATCTAGTACAATAAAGGTCATAATAATGAATTTAATCAATAGGATTTTATTCCTTTTTGGAGATTTAAGCTTTGTTGTTTTCAAAACACACAGAAATAAATAAAAATGTACAAGTAGTACACATTTCTTCTCATTTATTGTTCCTTTGTTTGTTTGTTTGTTTTGGGTGGAACTGGAGATTTAACCTAGGGGCATTCCACCTCAACCTATACTCCCAGTCCTATTTTATTTTGTTTATTTATTTATTTATTTATTTTTTTGCGGTACTGGGGATTGAACTCAGGGGCATTCTACCTCCGAGCTACACCCCCAGCCCTATTTTTTTATTCTTTATTTTGAAACCGAGTCTCACTAAGTTGCAGAGTGCCTCACTCGGTAGCTGAGGCTGGCCGCGAACCCAGATCCTCCGGTCTCAGCCTCCCAAATGCTGAGATTACAAGCATGCGCAACCACGCCCGGCTTATTTTGTTTATTTTGAAACAGAGTCTCATTAAGTTGCAAAGGGCTTCACTAATTTGCTGAGGCTAACTGGGAACCTATGATCCTCCTGTCTCAATCTACCAAGAATTGGGATTACAGGCATGCACCACCACTCTCAGCTCTTCTATTTTTTTTCATTTATTTTATTGTTTTATCCTATATCTTTTTTTTTTTTTTTGCAGTACTGGGGATTGAACTCAGGGGCATTCTACCTCCGAGCTATACCCTCAGCCCTATTTTTTATTCTTTATTTTGAAACCGAGTCTCACTAAGTTGCGGAGTGCCTCACTAGGTAGCTGAGGCTGGCAGCGAACCCGGATCCTCCGGTCTCAGCCTCCCGAATGCTGGGATTACAAGTGTGCGCCACCACGCCCGGCTCCTATATCATTTCTATGTCCCTTTTCTCATAGAGGAAATGTGGGAATTGCCTACTCACAAACAAAACTCATTCTTTTCATGAGATTTACAATCAAGAATGGAAAATACAATTCTGTGTCCCCTTATTTTGGAACTTTCTATGAATGGCATCATACTTTTTGTATTCTTCTGCCCTTTAGCTGTTTTGAACATTACATTTGACGTTTGTCAGGCCTGTGATTTTACACACCTAAAGGTAAAAAAAAAATGGAAAATAACATAACAATTAGGAAATATAATACATGATGATGATAATGCAAAGAGAAACTACAAGATTTCAAGAAATAAAATGTTCGATAAAAGAACTGAGACAAAGAAAGAAGGATGATTATGAGGAGGAAGAATTGGAGATGGGATTGAATTTTTACTAGACTTTTGGAGGAAAAGTACGGCACTTCCAGTTTGAGACATCAAACTCTAAACTTCTGAATGTTCTTCTCTCTGAAATGTTGGCTCATCCTTATCTTAGCTGTTGTGCAGAAAAGACTTAATCAGGCAGTCCTGAGGCAACTATCTGTAGAAGGCCTGCTTACAGGTTTGGCATCTGGAAACAGCCTTTGAGTAGTCCGATCCACTGATAAGGTCCTATTGCCAGCCTGGGTGATTGAACATCTGGTTTCCTTCTGGAGGTATGGAATTTCATTAGATATGGCTGATCTTCTGAGCTTATGTGACCATCCTTCAAAAGAAACCTTGGACTTTGAATCTCAAACATACTTCCTTGGGCAGACACATTGTTCACTTGTTACATTTGACTGCTGAAGATAGGGTTCTCTCAGCATGGCCTCTCCCTCCCAAAAGAACGTAAGCAGACACAAGGACCCCTCCAGACTCTGCCTGTGTCCTTTATCTTTACTGATTCTTTCCTGTGTAGTTGCTCCCTTGTGGTGAGTGTAAATTCTCTGAATCCTTCTAGTGAATCTCCAAAATATATAGAAGGTCCCCAAGAACACAAAAAACATCAGTCCAGAGACTTAATTTGTCACAACTTTTTCCTACCTAGGATAGGTAAGCTATCAAGTCATTTCACCACAACTCAGATATCTTTCTGAAATGAGAAAGACATTAGGGATGTCCTTGTCCTACTTAAAATGATACCCATCATCCTCCAACCCTCCAATATATTTCCGCTGTCTGTGTAAGTGTCTCATTTGACTATCATTCCCCAGCCACACTGATCTCTTCACAATTTCTCAAAAACAAATTTTTATTTTTATTTTTAATTTGGAGTCTTTGCTTATGTAATTAACTCTGAAAGATTCATCATCAACTTCTCTCCAAATACTTATGTAGTACATATATTTGAACAGGTAAACTTTTTTTAACTTTTTGTTTGCTGCTTTTTTGTGGTACTGGGGATTGAGCTCAGAGGCATTCTATCTCTGAGTACACCCCGAACCATTTTTAATTTTTTGTGTGTTTGTTTGTTTGGGAAATAAGGTCTCACTCGGTTGCTGAAAGCCTCACTATATTATTGAGGTTGTCCTTGAGTCTCATCCTCCTGTCTCAGCCTCCCAAGTACTTGGATAACAGGTATGCTACACCATGCCCAGAGGTGAACTGTTTTCATCCCTGAGATCTTGGTTTAAATTAATCTTATAAAACTGAGCTTTCTTTTGATACACAACCTTGAAAAGCACGTTCTATCTTTCAGTTGTTTTTTTAATATACACTATTTGTTTCTCTTGTTATTTATGAGTTACTTATTATTTCTTTACATATGTATAGATAGATTTTTTCTTCTTTTTTTTTTTCTTTGCCATTAGTCTGCAAGTTCCATGGAGAAAGGGATTAATTTTTTAATAGATATATACTTACTTCTTAATCCAGTAACCTAGCACTAAAAAGGTACTTAGTATACAGATATTAAATAAAAATTTATTGAAACACAAAAATTAGATGAAGTTAATACTACTCAAAGCAGAAAGACTACAGGAAGGAGAATGTAGTGAATTAAACTTTAGATGGAAATACATCATTTTATCAATTTTGGATTATATCAATTTTACTCTCAGGAGTAAAATAGGATCTGTGCAATTTGCTAGGTATTCTTGAGTCAAAGAAATGGTACTCAAGGATTGGGGGCAGTTTTAAATAAAATACAGGAAAACTTGGTGTAAGTTCAATCAAAATTCTTCCCTCAAGCCATGTATGTGAGAGCAAGTGGAAGGAATTGAGGTGACCACTCTCCAGCGTGCTGAGGTCTGTCTAAACAACTGGGAATATAGGTTTCTCTGTAAGCTAGGTTTAAACTTCCCTATAAGATGTCCAAATGACCTAATTCAAGAAGTACTGGTGAGAATACGGAGAAAAGGGTGTGCTTGCACACTGTTGATCAGAATGTAAGGTAAAGTCACTATGGTAAACAGCATGGAAGTGCCTCAAAAAAAAAAAAAAAAAAACTATTGTATACTCTAGCCATCCACTAAATCCACTAATGAGTATATAGCCAAAGGAAATGAAATCTGTGTGTCAACAAGTCATATGTACTTTAATGTTCACTGCCGCACTATTCACAGTAGACAAGAAATGGAAACAACCTAAGATGATGAATAGATGAAGAAATGCTGTACATCTATGTAGAGAATACTATTAATTAAGTCACAAAAACAAATGAAATTCCGTCATTTGCAATAAGATGGATGAAACTGAAGATAATTAGGTTAAGTGAAACAAGCCAGGCACAGAAAGACAAGTAACCACATGATCTCACTCATATGTGAAATCTAAAAAGAGTTGATCCTGTAGAAGTTGAAAGTAGAATGATGGTTACCAGAGGCTGGGGAGGGTGGGACCCGGGAATATGTGGAAACAGTGATCCAAGGGGCCTAAGTTGTAGCTAGATAACAGTAAGAAATTCTGGTGTGCTATTACACAGCAAAATGAGTATAGATAAGAATAATGTACTGTCCACCTCAAAAAGTTAGAAAAAAGGATTTTTAAAGTTTTCATCATAAGGAAATAGTAAAAGGCTGGGTATGGTGGTACATACCAGTAATTCCAGTACTTGGGAGGCTGAGACAGAAAGATAAGAGTTTCAAGGTGGTAATTTAGTGAGACTGTTTTATAATAAAAAGGGAAAAGGGGTAGAGGTATATAGTTCAGAGGTAGAAAGCTCCTGGGTTCAATTTCTGGTAACACAAACACACACACACACACACACACACACACACACACACACGAGTAGCTATGTTCAACCAAATTTAAATATTTCACAATGTATGGGAATACTATTTTACCCCAACAATATGTATAGTTTTAATATTTTATTAAATAGTTCAAATAAGTTTAATTGTAAATGAAGTACTCCTTTATTTTATGACAAAGCAAAACAAAGAAACAAGCAAAAAAAATGATTCAAGTTTGTTAGATCCTGAGACAGCCTAAAAAATCAGTAGATCATATTTAGTATGTATAGGCTTGTATAAAAATCTACCTAAAGCCATAAACTTTAATCATTGGCCCCAAATGGAATATAAATAACATTACCTACAAGTCATTTCCATGAAAGACAAGTTTCAAAAAAAACATGTCAGATAAAAATATAATTCTTGGAAATAATTTGAATTTTAAAAACTTCAATACTTAGGCCAGGTGTGCTGTCACACACTTGTAATCTCAGTACTTGGGAGGTTGAGACAGGAGGATCACAGGTTTGCCACTATCTTCAGCTACTTAGTGAGGCCCTCTGCAGCTTCGTGAGACCCTGTCTCAAAATAAAGACTAAAAAATAGGGCTGGGGGTATAGCTTGGAAGTAGACTTCCCCTTAGTCCAATCTCCAGTACCGTGCTCACACACACACACACACACACACACACAAAAAAAAAAAAAAAACCAAAAAAAAAAAACTTCAATATTTACACAGTTATAATAAACTTTTGAAATAGAATATTTCAAGGTAGATTTACATTGATAACATGCTATCAAAATCTTTGCAAATATGTAAATACACATAAATTATTCATGTATATTTTAATAAAATATATTTAAGAACCACGTTATATGTTTCCAAAATTCCAGTGTAAGTACAATCAAATCTAGGAACTTTGATTCACTCTGCTGAATTTTAGCCAAAGTAAGATAAGAAAGGATATCAATCTGATATTTAGAAATCTGTTTAAATATTTTGTTTAAAATAGTTGGTTTTTCAAGGCATACCAACTTTATCAGAGAATCAGTCTTGAAAAATAGTTTTAAACAGTTGGAAACAAGTTTCTGTCCTTGCTAAAGAAATATTTTGAAAAGAATAATATTTATGTAGTATGTACCATACAAAGATTATATGATTCACTAGACACAAAGTGGGCACTCAAATGCTTACTGATTATTTAATTTATCCAAAATAACCAAAAATATATATTTAGTAAAACAAAAGTTTCCTTTTAAAAAAAAGAAGGAATGGACATTTGTGTTACTCTTCTTTCTCATATTAAAGAAAATCAAAACAAAACTCCAAGATATTTTACATTTATGCTGAAAACTGGTTCTGTTATGTTTATTATAATATCATCTGATGAATTAATGCCAGGTCTTTTTTTCAGCTAAACTATCCCTTCTACTTATTTAAATAAATTGTACATTTATTCAATTGAAGATTATTGTATAATGCAAATTATTGTTCCTTCCTTCTTTTAATAAAAAAAAAAAAGGAATGAAATGTCAGAGAACCACAAACTGATATTTTAAGTAGTCTTAAGCAGGGAAGACTGAATTAAAATTGTGGCCATTGGGTATAGAGAAATTTGAAGACAAAATGCTGGGGTAGAGTGGAGGAAGGATATTGGGGCCAAATTCTAACCATTGCAAATCCCACTCCCCAAATTCCTAGTTGGGCATTCTTCAATAATCATTCAAAATGCTCTGACCTTAGTTTCTTTCTCTGTAAAATTAAAAAATCCTACATGCATTAAAATACTTCCCTGAGAATTAAATGAGATAAAATAGGTTATTACCTGGTTATCTATCAGAACATCAGATAGTAAATAATTTTCTAATTCTTATTTGTTTCAAACAAATTACTGGGTTAGGGAGATTTGCACAGACGGATCTGATTCTACCCTGAAATGAGTGAAATCAATTAAAGTTCAACTTCATCTGCTTCCTATCTTCTTCTAACTTTTCCTTCCTTTTAATAAGAATGGTTATGGAATCAGGTAAAAAATCAAAATTAGATGTAATGTTCTCACTACAAATAATGGTAACTATATGAGATAATGCATCTATCAGTTAGCTAGATTCAGTAATAGAGGCATATACACATCAAAGCATCATGTTTTTCATGATAAAGGCATGGAAATGACCCACCAATTTAAATTTAGCTGAGTCTGGCTTGGTGGGGCTTGGTGGCTCCAGTTTGTAATCCTAGTACTTGGGAGACTGAGACTGGAGGATCGCATTCCTGGCTAGCCTCAGCTACTTAGTGAGGCTCTTGGCAATTTAGTGAAACCTTGTTTCAAAATTTAAAAAAAAATTAGAAATAGGCCTGAGGGTATAGCTTGGAGGTAGTAGATCCTTGAGTTCAATCCCCAATACCTCAAAAAATAATGATAATAATGATTTTAAGTTAAGTTAAGAATAAAAAGGAAGTGACAAAAGAATGGGATAAACAGACGATTTTAAACTTTATACAGATTAACATAATGTTTGACACATTTAAATCTATTTATTTTAATAATGAACCTTATGCTAATTTCTCTTAAATAAAGGACTGTGTATCTTTCTCTTCAATTACTCCACATGAAGATCTAAAGGGTATGTCTAAGTTAAATACAAATTCCCAAGCATGGTCTCCCCTACTCTTCTACTCAATAAAAAGCATAATGGTCTACCTATTTGCTGAAGTCAAGACCTAGGAGTTATCCATTTTTCTTATTTCTTCTCAGTCTCAACCTTCAAACAAGCATCCCCAAATTCCCCTTCAAAATATACCCCAAATAGGTTCACTTTGCTTCAGCTTCATTAAGGACCTCCCAAACCATCAACTTTTCATCCAAGCTTCATCATCATAAATTTATTATTTCATCGTCATTCCTTCCTAGGGGATTGATTTATTTATTTCGTGGTACTGGGGATTGAGCCCAGGAGTGTTCTGTCTCTGAGCTACAACCTCAGCCCCTTTTATTTTATTTTATTATTTTTTAAATAGATCTCCCTAACTTACCACATGCTGCCCTTGAACATGGGATTTTCCTATCCGTCTTCCAAGCACTGGGATTACCGACATTTACCACCATGCTGGGCTCTTTCTGTTTTGTTAAAGAAGCTTCCTAACAGGTTTTTTCCTGTCCTTTCCCACAAGAATATCTAACTGATATATTGAAAAAAATAAATCATGGCACTCAGCTACTTAAATCTGTGGCTTTTTTCTTTTAAGTGTTTAAAAAATAACCCAACTAGGCATAGTGGCATAGGTCTGTAATCCCAGTACTTGAGAGACTGAGACAGGAGAATCACAGGTATGAAGTTAGCCTTGGCAACTTAATGAGGACCTCCCCAACTTATATCCTGTTTCAAAATAAAAAAATAAACTCAGGCTGGGGGTATAGCTTAGAGATAGAAGATCCTTAGGTTCAGTCCCCAGCACCACACACATACACACAAAAAAATGTAAATATTTTATGGGTTTGAATCCCTACCAGATCTGCCCCCTGCCTATCTTCTTCACCTCAGTCAAATCATAGAACACTGGCTATCTAATTATTCATTGATAGGTTAACTTGTGAAAACTCACATTCTTTGTAAGATAACTTGCTGTACCTCATCTGTTCCTTTCTTCATCTTCAAAAGCAATTTCCCTCTTGATATTTAATCTAGGTGCTTAAAAGGTATCTTCTTACTGGAACTTTGCTTGACCAGCCAATATCATGAAATCACCCTGAAATATCTCTTAAGTCTGGATTGTCTGCTTAGTGTTTTCCACACACAAATAATTATCTATTGTTTGTTCTCTACCTGCTTTTTCTAAAATGTAATCTCCATGGACAATAATAAATCAATATATGTTGAGAAGATAAATGCAGGAAGAAATCAATAAATGTTTGCTTTATGCCTCTTATGAATATATATTGGTACTAGGGATTGAATCCATGGCATTCTACCCTCAGCCCTTTTAAAAATTTACTGTATTTTGAAACAGGGCCTTGCTACATTGCTGAGGGTCTCACTAAGTTTCTGACACTGGCCTTAAACTTGTGATCTTCCTGTCTCAGCCTCCATAATACTGGGATTATAGGTGTGCACCACCATGCCTGGTGAATTTAGGTTCTGTAAAGGCTAGACTGAGCGCTGTTTGTAGCTGCGCTCAGGAAAATATTTTGCAAAGATTTTCAGTTGATGAAAACTTCTGATGGAGGTAAAATGTTCTACCCTTTTTTTTATTCCTGGGGAAGAAATTTCAGTGAAGCATTGTTTCTTTGCACCATGGAACAGGTGTGTTGTTTTCAATTTTGCCATGTGTATTGCTGGATTAAGAACAGGTGTGCCATCTCAGACATTTCTAAAGTTAAATATTCCATAGTAAAATAAATACAATAAGATGAGCATTTTTAGTAATGTAAAAAGTTTTTTTTATGTTCAATGACATGGGAATATATCTGCAATGACTGGACATTTTAAATCATTTCATGACAGACTCATGCTCTAAATAAATTCCAGCAGCTTGCAGACTCTGCCTCAGCACTAATTATGAAATGTAGAGGAAATTAAAATTGTTTGGCAAGAAAGTCACAGAATTTTAAAACTGAAAGAAAACATAGAAACCATCAAGGTTCACAATTTATTTCTTTTAACAAGAAATTGAAACTGAAAAATGCTACTAGTTTGCTCAAAATATACTTAGTAACCTCTTACCAATCTTGATAGTTACACTTCTAAAAATTCTGTGTTACCAAAGTCAGGACTAAAGAAATAAATTATCCATTAAGAAAGAGAAAACTTGATAGAATAATAAAACTATATAATTCTCGACAGTTTACAAAGTCACTACACTATTTACCCTCTCTTAAACGTTCCCTCCTTTGGCTGTATACAGAGTCCATGATCTGATGCAAATTCCAACACAATTTTTCAGATATAAGTTGGACCAATTTCTAACGTTACAAAGAAGATCTGATTAGCTTGAAATTAATGACTTTTGTATTTTTCTACCCTCTGGATTTTTGCTTGTTTTTTTGTTTGTTTGTTTGTTTTTTGTTGTTGTTTTCTTCTGATCTGTACAAATTACATGGCAATCCTTTAGTGTTCAAAATGTTGATGTATCTCTAAAGTATGCTGCAGAGATATTTGCATTGCCATGTTTATAACAACACAATTCACAACAGCAAAGGTATGGAACCGGTCTAGGTGTCTGTCAACAGATGAATGGATAAAGAAAATGTGGTATGTGTATACATTGGAATTTTATTCAACCATAAAGAAGAATGAAATTATATCATTCACAGGAAAGTGGATGGAACTGCAGAGCATTATGTTAAATGAAATAAGCCAGACTCAGAGAGTCAAATAGCTTCTGTTTTCTCTCACATGTGGCAGCTACATAGAAAAAAAGAAAAAAAAGGGGTTCATGAAAATAGAAAAGAGATCAGAAGTGTAGAGGAATGCAACCAGAAATAGGGAAGAAGGGTGGGAAAAGGGAGGTTCTTGGATGTAAAATTAATCAAATTATGATGTGCAAATATGCCATAAAGAGTCCCCATGTTCTGTGTAGTTTATATGTACCGATAAAAAATTTAAAAATGTATTTGAAGAGACAAACTATACTTAAAATATTAAGGAATGAGGGAAAGGTAATAGATAACTGTTTCTCGTGTTACAATTCCACTTCAGTAGTTATAGTTCCCCATGTTGTTGCGGTAACTTTAACAAGGTAAAGGTCATTCTCATAACTTACTAGTAGATGTCAAAGTGCTACAATCTCTGATTGGAAATGTTTTATAAAAATGAATTTACACTTGAAAAAGATTGGAATGCAATATTGAAATACTTAATTATATAATTTTTGTGGGTATCAACATCTATCATATAAAGTTTGAGTCTTAACTCCTTTTGAAATCTCAAAAATATACCTTTCGGATGAGCAAAATTGTCATTGTGACTTACGAGTAAGGGAACCAGATAAAATATTTATAAAAAGACCATATATTTCAACATTTTTGTAAACAGATAGAAAATTAAGTTTTCTCATAACTTATATTGAAAATGATAGTAGATGGAAGAATAGTTTAACGCATGTCATTTTTCAGACATTCAGTCCAATGCTCTTTCCAAATTGTGCCTTCACATTTCTAGTTTATAAAATATTTAATATTGGTACTAGATTTTCAATTTGGAGAAAATTAACTCCTTCCCTTCCTTCCTTCCTTCCTTCCTTCCTTCCTTCCTTCCTTCCTTCCTTCCTTTCTGTTTAGTACAACAAAAAATAGGACTGATAAGATCTGGTAATTCATTTGTTAATGGGAAGAGTTATTTAACTCAAAGTAGGACTTTGAGTTCAGTAACGGTGTGATAAATTAATCAGTTAAATTGGAAAGATTAGAAAGAAATAATAATAAAGAAATCAGTTTGTGTTTAGATAATCCTTGAAAAGCAAAATTAGAAAATGGAATTAAACTGAAAATAATTATGCTCCAGTTTCCAATCAAAGTGAATACTTTGATTTTACCTCTCATGTAAGGTGAATCAGGACCAGTATAATAAATCACCCTACATATCTCTTGTGAATGTCTGCTCTTAAGGGAAAGGCTCTCAGTCTCTCATGCTCAGACTCAGGTAAAAATGAATTGTCCTGACAGAGACCAGGGTGTGGTGAAAAGGTTCTACTTTATACCTAGAAAAATTAAAATTTTATAAAAATTGGTAAAATATGGAGAATCAAACTGTGTGAAATCTAAATGTTACCTACAATATAATAAAATGTCCTAATTATGATAAGTATTTTAGAACTGCTATGTATTAAAATTATTAGAATGAATTCTAAGATATGCTTTCATTGCCTGAAAGGAAGTATTGAGAGCCTTATCTGCCATCTAGTATAATCTTGTCATTCCTCAGGCACTACTTATCCTACAAGATTTGGCTTTTTTAGAATTTTCATTAAAAAAGCAAAAAACCTGTTTTTCAAGAGTTGAGGTAACATTCTTATTGTGCCATGAGCCAAGGCCAAATGCCGAAGTGTTTCTATGTGTTTTCACATATATATGTGCTTTTATATAATATAAATATATATCATTTTACATATGTTGCAACTTATTTGGAGAAAAGCATACTATATTTTATATTTTATTTTGAAATAATTTCCTTTTGATTAATGTAAACATATCTATGTGCGCACGCACACACACATGAAAAAATATATCTTCTCATAATGAGAATAAAGAGATGGAAAGGGGAAGCAGGTGTCACTGCAGTAGACCTGAACATGTAGAAACAGAAGAACCTAAAAAGAAAGCTTAGCACTTATTTAGTTAGCTCCTTCCTTCTACAAATGAGGAACAGGTTATAACAGGATTGTTGACCCTATAGAGAAGCCAGTGGCCAGTGATCTCAGGTTTGTGTTATTAACAGCACACAGCCTTGACTATTCTAATATATTTGGAAACAAAAGACCCAAAGAATCAATGTTAGTAGCTGCACTGCAAAGTTTATTGTGACACGTGTGTGTATGAGTGTGAGTGTGTGTGTGTGTGTGTGTGTGTGTGTGTGGTTTTGGTGATTGAACCCAGAGGCATTATCCTTCTGAGATAAGCCTTCAGCCCTTATTTATTTATTTACTTATTTATTTATTTTTCATTTTTATTTTGAAACAAAGTCTCACTAAGTTGCAGAGGGCCTCATTAAGTTGCTGAGGTCTCAACAACTTGACATCTTCGACTTAATGAGACCCTGTTTCAAAATAAATTTAAAAAAAGAGCTGGTGGTGTAGTTTGGAGGGAGAATGCACCTGGGTTCAATCCCCAGTATCCTCAAAAATGTTCTTGCATAGTATATTTTAAGAACTAATGTTATGTCCACATATGAAGATGTTACTACCAATCTCACTACATAGAGGGTGGGATCCAGAGAGAAACACACCAAATACTATGTGCATATGTGCCAATATCACTTTGAATCTTACCTATGTTGTGTAATTACAATGTAATAATAAAAGTGCTAAAAAAAGTGTAATTTTCAAACATCAAAAAGTACCAAAATATAACAGTAAAAAATTAAATAAAATGGCTTAGAATGAACTGAATTAAAAATGAAAAATAGCTTAATCTTTAATTGATATTGTCACTGTTTACATTAAAAAATTGTTTTAATCTTATTCTGGCCAGTGGTTTAAATATTAACTAAATTAAGTACATGTTTACAGATTGCTGACTTATTGACAAGGAATTTAAGTATTTCTTACTAGAAAGAAATAGATTAGAATCTATTGCTAAATGTGTCCAAGAGAAATCAGGTAAAATCTCCTACAATTAAATTCCAGTACAAGAATAGATTAAATTTAAATAAATGCTTACACATCTATTAACTAAAGTGAAATTTATTCAGTGTTAGTTAGCAATCAATTTTTGTGTGTTACTTATGAATTGTAGTTACAATAATGTTATGTTCCAATTACACTTTTAGAAAATAAAAATGATTTATGTCTTTAAGAAGAAGGAAGACTGTCAAGATCAAGAAGATATTGTTACCTTACAGAGGGAAGGCTACAATGAATAAATCTCTTCCAAGTAGGATGGTGCCCTAATTTTGGCAAAGTTTTCAAGAAAGCAAATTTTTTTATTAATTGGTGCATTGTAATCATACATCTTGTTAGGTACGAGGTTAAACAAGAAAGCAAATTTTATAGATGATGTAGATGCAGAATGTCCTCTTGATATTCTATTAACATATTGATTTTCTTGAAAATAAATTGTTCTACAACTTCATCTTGCATATACCAGAAAAGTGGTACACAATAAGGAAGTGGAAAGCATATTGCTGGTGCAGTTGGTTTAATGTATGCTCTCATTTTACCCAACTCTTTAATATCAGGGCATTCTAGAGCCAAATTTTGACCCTCATATCATATAACTCTGTATACCCAGAACCTCAAAGCCAAATGTGAGATATGGTTGTAACATTTTCTTGGGATCCTATGGTATGAATATGTTTTGTTTATTCTTTAATCTTATTTCTATTTTTGCCTACTATATGATTGTTCAGATTTATTATTTATATACGTTTTCCAAACTTTCTTAAAATCACCTTATATATGAAAGGTATACATATGCCTTCCTCATACAGTTGGTCCTCCTTACTCATTATTTGTGGATTCTGTATTTGTAAAACTTGCCTATTAAGTAAAAGGTGCAGTCTTTGTAATCTCTATATCAATATCCATGTATTCACAGTCACTTGTAAGCATCTGCACAGTGATAAAATAAAACATTTGAATCTCTTGAAGAAAATATTCTCAGATGACATTAAACAAGGCCAAACTCTGTATCAGATCTTACACTGTAGACAAGAGTCTCTTTTGAAGTCTGGTGTCATGTTTTTCACATTTTTATGCTTCTTCTATATAACATAACCAACAAGAGTAGTGATGAAGTATTGTCCAGTGTTCCAAGTGCAAGAAGATGGTGATGTGTCTTATAGAGAAAGTACATTTGTTGGACAAGCTCATTCAGACATGAGTGATAGAGCAGCTGGCTGTGATTCACTGTTAACAAATGAACAATAGAGTACATCTAACAATAAATGATGTCCTTGGCTCCTGGACTCACAAGGTTGGTAATCTATTTGTTGAAGTCTATTTAATTACAATACCCAGGATTATCTTGAGTTATATCCTCACTACTGCTTGAGCTCTTCTTTTTATAATGGTAATCTTCCTCTTGGAAAAATCAAAATAATAAAAAGAGTTAATATGAAACCATAGAAAATGTCTTAGATATCTTCATTTCATTTCTTCAACCTCAGACCACAACAATTGGCCCAAATTTTTTAGGCAAAGTAGTTATCAGTGGGTTAGGTTTCTTCCCCTGTTGAAACCTGCAAGCATTCTCCACAAGACTGAAGCCACACCATTTGTTTCTTATTTTCGTTGACACACTGTAACTATCCTAAAGAACTGTGTCTTTAATTACTGTGCTTTGTAGCGGAGAGAGATTGCATGGGAGTAGAGACTACCAGGACAAAGGGATTGGGTCTTTGAATTCAAATTTCAACCATGTTGTCATTTTAATCACGAGATTAAAGATGTGGACAAACGAAACTTAACATGAGGCCTGGAGACAGTGAGAAAGTGTGTTTTGCAGATGTTTAAACATTACTGGGAATTACAAGGGGATCTAGCAAGAAACTGTGTCTATTATCTCCATGTGAATACATCTGAGGCAGCATTGCCTGGGCATATGGAAAGGTTTTTCTCTTCTCATAAAGAAATTGAAATTTCAGGCGAGTTAGTAAGACAAGCAGACAGAGACTACGTTTATGATCTGGCTCCTGTGGACCACATTGCCCAGGGATTGACACTGGGAAAATCCCCATGCGAAAGTGGCTCCTATAGCTAACCAACTCAACCATATGTTTAAAGTAGTTTACATTTCCCCATAGCTGAACTCTCAGAAATGCAACTGAGATCTCTTTCATTAGTCTAAGGAGGTTTTATGCAGCTTTGAATACGCTTCTTATAGTCGAATGGTTTTAAGAAGCCCAACTACCCACTAAAAAGTTTAGATAACACTAAATCCAAATTGGCAGAGATTATTACTAGGCTTTAATTTTTACATCACCTAGCATTCGAGAGGATAATATTTCAATGAAATGTCTTCTGTTCCTAAACAGAAAGCACACAGATAGATCAATTATTTTTAAGTAAGACTCAATGGTAACATATTATCTTTAGTCAACATCAATTTATTAAAATAAATGAGCGTGACATAAAGAAGAAAAGTATTAAGTGAAGCTTCACAATAAAATAAAAAATAAAATATTTAGTGCTCGTTTATGTTCTCTGAAAGAGACTGGACCCATATCTGTATTTTAGTTAAGTTGCTGTCGCCTCCCAAATTTTTCTTCTGGGCAAACTTCCTTTTCACAGCAGAAGGCAAAGTAAACATTTAAAGAAATCCTAAAGTAGAGCAAAGTAGAATGTCTTTGAATTCAAATTTCACATTGTTATTTTAATCATGAGATTAAAGATATGCACAAATAAGAGCTAGTGTGGGGCCTGGAGACACAAAGAATAGGGTGTTGAGTAGATGTTTAAAAAATTCCTGAGTGCTATAAGTGGATATACCAAGAAACTGGGGCTGTTAATCCCTTAGTAGAATAAACATGGAAGAGAAAATGAAACTTTTAGTAACTTTATTTATTATAAGTGACTTGGACCTACTGTAAGGTTTTTATTGAAATATAATAAAGAGAACTTTTAACTTGTTACATTAACAATTCTCTTTACTTTTATTTTTTTCAAAAAAGAAAACAACCCCCTTGTTGAGAGGTCCTGAGCTGGAAATATTTATAATAAGACTGTCTGAAATTGTTTTCGCCTTTAAAAAGATAACAGAGTTTATATTAGTGAAAACTGACTTCCATAGTCTTACCTTAAATTTATAGAAACTGATGGGGAATGAGGAAAGGAAAGACAACAATTTAAAAGGTTCACTATTCCTTCTGTGTTTCAAAAACAAAGAGGTCACCAATTTCAAAACTCTACCTTTAGAGGAAAAACAATGAAATAAATGGTCTTTTAATTTAATGGGGGCATTAGTGATTAGTTACCATGTTACCTTCCTTTTGGAGGGGTGGGTTGGGGTACTGAGTATTGAACCCATGGGCATTCTACTTCTGAGATATACCCTCTACCTTATTTTTATTTTTGTTTGTTTTTTATTTTAAACAAGGTCTCACTAAATACCAAATCACCACACACTGCCCTTGAACCTGTATTCCTCTTGTCCCAGCCTCCCAAGTACTTGGATTATAAATGTGTACCACCACACCTTTCTTTTTCTCCCTTCCTTCCTTCCTTTCTTTCTTTTTTTCTTTCTTTCTTTCTTTCTTTCTTTCTTTCTTTCTTTCTTTCTTTCTTTCTTTCTTTCTTTCTTTCTTTTTGTTTTAAGTCCATAGTAGTAATAATTGCTAAGTTATAGAAATTTTGTGAGAAATAAATAACATAATATGTGATAAGCTATTTGTATAAATTTAACAAAATATAGGACTGCTTGTTATTAATAGATTTTGGAATAATCATAGCAGAATTCCCTGGGAATTCTTGTCTTAATGACACAAATCCAAAATTTTCATAAATGATTTATGAAAGAGCTCCATAGTAATTTTCTTTCTTTATTCTTTTAGGTTGGTTTGAGGATGACACATTCTTTTGTATTATAGATGGGGTTAAACTACAGGGTATTTCAAAAATCTATGAGCTGAAAACTAGAAGAGATATGTTTACATAGGCGAAGATCCTACATTTACAGTGAAAAATTAATACTGGACCCATCGATGATAAACTGTGGATATCATTTATGATATGAATCTCTGGTTGGGAAATAATCTCTGAAAAGGGTCAGATAGCAAATACTTCAGGCTCTGTGGGCCAGATGGTCTCTGTCACAATTACTCAGTTCTACCATTATAGCATGAAAATAGCCACTGAGAATATGTTAAATAATAACTGGCACTTTTTCAATAAAACTTCATTTATAGAAGCAGGCAGTTATCCATATTTTGACCATGTGCTGTAATTTGCACATGTCTGATATAGACTAAGGATAATACTATAATTGAAATTGTTTCCTGATAACATTAAACCAATATAAGATAAAGGAAAGGAATCTAAAAGTCCGCTATGCATTGGCATAATCCAGAATTCTTTTTTTTTTTTTTTTTTCAGTACTGGGGATTGAAGTCAGGGGTGTTCTACCTCCGAGCTATACCCCCAGCCTTATTTTTTATTCTTTATTTTGAAACCGAGTCTCACTAAGTTGCAGAGTGCCTTACTAGGTAGCTGAGGCTGGCCGCGAACTCGGATCCTCTGTTCTCAGCCTCCCGAAGCGTGCACCACCATGCCCGGCTTCATAATCCAGAATTCTATTAGAGAGTAAGAACCTATTTATTTAGCCAACATTTGTTGAACACTGCTTGGTGGAAAATAGTCTGTATTGCCCAAGAGAAAAAGATTTATAGGACTCAGGTTCTGCCTTCTAGGGAGCAAACTTGGGTTACATGATGATTGATTGATATATTTCAAGAAAGCTATAATCAGGCAGAAAAAAATATTTTTAAAGTCCCAATTAGAATGATTGCAAAGATTCCTTTAATGAATACACACTGAAACAGTTAGGATACTGTAATGTGGAAAGAATAACTAAGAGGTAATATATTTGATTTATTAGAAATAACTTCATTGATGCTAATAGGTTACATGTAATCAAGATATTTTGGGGAGTCTTTTCTGTTTTAATGTCTTTGTGAATGCAATGAAAAATATTAATAATATAGCAGGAGTAGAAATGAAAATTCTATAAAAAAGAATATCCTTGATATCCAACAATTCATTTTTTCTGCATCTTTCAGATATCTTTTTTTTTGCGGTACTGGGGATTGAACTCAGGAGCATTCTACCTCCGAGCTACACCCCCAGCCCTATTTTTTATTCTTTATTTTGAAACCGAGTCTCACTAAGTTGCAGAGTGCCTCACTAGGTAGCTGAGGCTGGCTGCGAACCCAGATCCTCTGGTCTCAGCCTCCCAAATGCTGGGATTACAAGCGTGCGCCACCACACCTGGCTTCTTTCAGATATCTTACATACATAAATACTTTTTTCATTATTATTCTAGATGATATGCAATCCTGTCCTCAATATTGTAGTGTATATTTTATGTTGTCAATCATCATATATATAATTTAGTTCAATTTTGGAATTCTCTTTTGATATCTTTGGCTTTTCACTATATAATATGTCACTCCTTAATGTCTTCCTTATCTACATTTTTTTAAAGACACAGTGTTATCCCTACTGAGCTCCAAATCTTTGTGTCAATCGACTATTGCTCTTTCCTTGACTGGCTCACAAATGCCTCAAACTCAACATGCCTTAGAGATAAGGCATAGCAATAAATTATCATTATCCCTGCGTAAAGCTATTATTGCTCCTTGACTCCTCCTCCTATCTAATGGTGAAATCATAAACCAAACTGTCAAGACAAGATTCTGAGTATTATTTCAAATTCTTCCTTTTCTCTGTTTCTGAATTCCCCAAACAATTGCATACTAAATTCTGCGACTTTTCTTTTTTTTTTTTAGTTAGAACTGTTACCTTACTCTGGCTGATAATTTTGCCTACTGTGATAACTCAGAAAAGCTCCTTGCTGGTCTCCCTAGCTTGAATGCCCTTTCCTCTTGCTGCAGATTTGGCCATTCTAAATACATTTGATTATATCATTTCTGCAGAAAATCCCTCATTGACTTCAATAGTAGGTCAGATTATTTTTAACACAAACAATAGGAATCTAACTTAAGCTAGTTTATAGTGAGACTTGACTGGTTTACCTATGTAAAAGAGTACTATGGGATTGACAAGATTTCTAACATAAATGATGCTTTTAGGTCTCTTAGCTCTGATTCCCTGACATGGCTCTTGCTCTCTCTTTTTCTCTATTATTTTTAATTCTCGAGAAAGTTAAAATTTTCAGATAAAGAATTAAAATATTCAGAAAACAACTAAAAGTGATGGTATTGAATACATAACTGAAAATTTATAAGCAAGCTCTGCCTGTTTTTCTCTTCTTTCTTCTCTTTCTTGCTCTCTATTTTTAATACATTGTAATAAAATCAATAATTTAGTATTAAAATATTTATCTAAATATCTTAAAACAAAAGTGAATGCAAGGATATATATTTTTTCCAGGGATGGGGATCAAATCAGGTCTTCATGCATGCTAGGCAAGTGCTCTAACACTGAGCTATATTCCAAGTCCAAAAATAACATATATTTAATGTTAGCAAAAGAAGACTAATGGTATGAAGATTGATTAAGCTAAATTCACAGATATGTCTATACTGAACTAAACTCCAGTTGATACTTAGGCATTTATAAGACACTCAAAATATTTTGAATATGTTGTTATAATTAATGTGTAAATATATAATATTTAATATAATTTGCTTGTGTAATTAATTTCACCATTTGATTTATTCATTTATTTTGATTGTTCCTGATTTTTATTGAGTTAGTTAGAATATACCACAGATTTCTTCAATTTATATCCTACTAAATAAGAATATTACTAATGATATGTGAAGTATAATTGGATAAGAAAAACATAAAATTCAGTAAATGAAATCTGTATATACACATATATACCCAAAGCACACACTGCAAATATTTTATTTAATACATCTTAAGGTATGTATTAGTGTTGAATTCATGATTTATAAATTAATATTCTTAAAAGTATAGCTTTGAGTACTAATTGTCACGGGCAATCAACATGTGAATAGTGAGGGAAAAAACAGTTTTTAATTATAGACTGTGGTAAGAAAATGTTATTTGTTTGCTAGTTTTTTGTACCTCACATTGAGTTCTGCAAAAGACTTTTAAAAATGTATACTAACACATGTCACTATGGAAACCAATAAAAAAATAAAAGGAGGGGATTAGCTCCAGCTCTGGCAGTCCCCAGGGAGGGATGAAGGAGGAAGTGTTGCTCACATTTACAAAATGATGCTTCAGAGTCTTTTTGTTGAGGCTTCCATGTGCCCATTGATGGAAGATGCTGAGCTGTGCAAAAGCACAGGGAATAATAGCCTGTGCATGTTTCTGTGGTAGATCATGATTGATCTACAAGGAATACTATATTAGTGGATATCATTAATTGGTTCCCACAGTCATTTGCATATTTATAGACATGCTTTTTCTTTTGTTTTTAGTGAATCTTGAACCACTTAAATCCAGACTGTACCCATTGTGAATTATAGATGCCTGAAGTTCAGAACTCCTTGACAATATTTTTAAAGGGTTTTTCTTTTTTTTTTTAAGTATCATATGCATTGATAGATGCTCAAAGGTAACATAATTGGATTCTTCCATGTAAAGGTAGTATGAACAATCCCTATAGCAATCTACTTTTACATTTTTATTGTAATGTTATTATATTATACAAAGTAGGATACAATCTATTCTTTAATACTTATTTCTTTTTCAAAATGGTTATATTAAAATAGGATGCAGGCTGAATCATAAGTATTAATGCTACATAAAGATTCTACTACATTAAGCACTCTAAGTATTTAACATTCATTATTATTTGAGTATTTTATTCTCTTAACATAAGAATTGAATAAAGATAAGAAAATAAATTTGACATCTTAATCATCATATTTGCCTGATTATATTTATTTCAAATATAATTTGGAGAAGTAACTGTAGAAATAATGCATGGATTTGCTAAAATTCAGAATGATAGAACCATGCCAAAATGGACCATATCACTTTAAATAGAAGAAAGATACGGTTATGTGATCATTAGGTAATTTGATTGGATTAATAACTCAGTAATTGTTACATATATTTATCTATTCATTTGGTTTTTAGTGATGGGAATTGAAGCCAGGGTGTCATACACGTGCTCTAGCTCTGAGCTACACTCTCGGCTCTTTTATTACATTTATTTTTAAAGTACCTGTACAATGAGAGATCATGAAACATACAAAATTGTTCTAAAACATTGACTCTGAACTTGAGAAGTTAAAATTCACTAGTGATGAAATTTGCAGAAATTTGGATAATAGTAAATGCAATACCATCTTAGGGAAACATTGTTTCTAAGTCAAATTACTAGCAAACTATGATTTGGAGGAGTTAATTCATAGATTTTGAAGACTTTGGTCATGAATTTCATTAACCATACACACAAAATACTTAAAATTGATTTAAAAACACAAATTACAAATTTATTCAATTTGAGTACATTAGAGAACATTGGTATATTAACTTTTGTTCCCACGTTAGTTGGTATAGTGCCCTTAACTTAATATTGTACAGACTTTTAAGTAAATCTTCCCAAATATAAACTGCCTTAAAGTGTGTTTGAATTTCTCAGAATGTGTCATTCATCTTCATTTGAATTCACATCTACACATAGATACCAATGTATGTCTGAGTACATAGAACATACATATATTATTTCCACTAAATGCCCAAGTCTCAGCCATGCAATCTAGGGGCACACCCTCATCACAGGACAGTAGCTTTACAGCAAGGACTAAGCAAATAACAC
This sequence comes from Graphiurus murinus, assembly GCA_004027655.1. Lineage (NCBI taxonomy): Eukaryota > Metazoa > Chordata > Mammalia > Rodentia > Gliridae > Graphiurus > Graphiurus murinus. Next base: position 29,834 of record PVLC010000906.1, on the reverse strand, counting down.
ACTGCATCCTGACAGAACTTCATCACAGCTAAGATTTCTGCTGTCATTTTAACATTCAGAAGGTCTAAATATTGTGTATTTCTTATATTATTTTACTACATATTTGAACACTTAAGAGCAATAAATCTGCACATAGAGATTATTCCACTTTAAGATTTCTATATCAACTAACTAAATTCAACATTAGGTAATATTTGAATGAGATATTAAACAAGATGCAGTTACTAGACCTTAAATATACAGAATGTTTCTGGAGGATACATAAGAAACCTCCAGCAGAGTTGCTCTACATGAGAAACCCTCAGATCTGGGTGGGAGGGAAGCTTCATTTGCCTTTTGTTGTATTGTATTGCATTGCATACCCTTTCCCAATGTGCTTACAGTTTAAAATTTTTACCATATGCCCTCTGTAACAAATTAATTGTATAGTAAAATGTAGTAAATGTTATAATTAGGGATGTTTTTTGGAAATGCCATTTGCATCTACATTGTTGTGAGAATCCAAATGTTGTTGACTCTATGCAACCAATATGAAATAGACTTGAACCTGAAATCTAGATATTATTGTCAGCAAACTTTTAATATGTAAACATTGTTTCAATTAAGTAAATATATTTTTAAAATATTTGAATATTATTTTCATATATTTCATTGAGGGAAAATGTTTTGTCATTTTAATTAAGCCACTCTTTTAAGGCTTGACTTTATAACCGACTTTTCCTATGTTATATTATTCAATTTTTCTAAACATAATGGAAGGTAGGAATTATATTCACTTTGGAGTGAAAAAGTCTAAGGCTCAGGGAAATTTAGAGGTTTCACTAAGACCAAAAAGGTATTAAATGACCTGTGGATTGACTCAAGTCTTTTCAACTCTGTATCTACCATTTGCTCTGTGTTCTCACATTATTTCCAGAGAGGTAAATCTGCATATAGAAAAAGAGATAGCACATACTTGAAAGTATAACAGAAACAAAATAGTTTAATTTTTGTTTGTTTGTTTGCTTATTTGATTTATTTTGGTATTGGGGATTAAACTCAGGGGCATTCTACCTTTGAGCTACAACCCGTCTTATTTCTTTTTTAAACAGGGTCCCACTAAGTTGCTGAGGGTCTTGCTAAGCTGCTGAGGCTGTCCTTAAACCTGTGATCCTCCTGGCTCAGCCTCCCAAGTACTAGGATTATGGGTGTGTGCAATATTTTCTATATATATTTTCTTCTGTTTACAATATTTTCTATGTATATAAACTTGAGAATTCAAAAATAGAAAAGGAATGGAAATTACAGTACAGAATTATTGTTAAGAGACTGACCTTGGTTGTTTGAACCCCAGTTTTGACATATTTGATAGCCTCTACCTTAGTGGGAAGTTTTGGGGTTCATGGTGCCCAAATCTCTGTGTTAGGAATCTTTCTATTTTCCCTGTTCTTTTAGGACCAAAGCCGTAATTGTCCTTGCTAGTACTACAGCTTGACAAATAGTATGTGATCATTAATCAGTACCTGATGAATGAATTCCTATTTCATGTTTGAGAATATGCTGTCAAAACAGACTTATTTCTTTAGGATGAGATCCTAATAAAAATGCTAAAAATGTAAAGTTGACTAGAAATTAGAGCTATTCTTATATTTGCAAAGTAACCTTGTGCTTCTGGGCAGCCCTCCAAATTCCTCTCTACATTTGAGCAGGGCACAGGAGTTGGAAGATGCACTCTGGAAAGTATATTCTCCAGAAGAATGCCAGCTTCCTGAAATCTTGCTACAACTTGATTGTCTCTCCTGGAGGCTTTCAAATTTAAGAACATTTGTGGGGAAAAAATAGGAGGAAGGAAAGAAGGAAGAAAGAACTGGAGAGAGGAAAAATCAAGACTCAGAGTGCTTTTAAATTTCAGATAGAGCCCTCTTCCCAGTCGTCCCATTGTTGCAAATGAAAGTTGGCAATCAAAACAAACACGCATGAGTCACTCAGCAAGGAAAAAAAACAAAACAAAAAACAAAACAAAACAAAAACTTCTGCAGAAGGATGTGTAACCTACAAAAAATCTGGTAAGCAAGCACACCTAAGCACTCCTGCTCCATGTCCCAACTGCTGAGGGATTGGGTTGGTAACTCTGCACACTTGGCTATTTTAAAGCACAATTCTGCATGATTGGCTGGGGAGGGAGGTGCCATTCACAGTTTGACAAAGAAATGAAAGCTGAGATTCTGGGAAACTAAAAGTTATATGAACTAAAATGAAGGTCTTAACTAAAATGGCTGCTGTCTGGCCAACCTGTTTGACAGAAAAGTTTCTATGCTTCTTACACTACCATAAATCCAGATAACTGGTATGACATAATGGGGAAACTGAGACTTCCTTTGCTTTGCCTTTATGCTACTACTACCAACAGAGAACCCACACTCTTGAATTGGGTTTTTCTTCACTCTTTTTTTGTATCTCATAGTAACTTTACCCTCTCACAGGGTTCATTATACTTTAGCAATGCCTCCACTATGCAGTGAACTTACAAAGCTAGTGCAAGTTACTTAATTCAGATTTGTGAATTTCCCTTCCCCAAACTTCAAGTTGAAACTTTTTTTTTCTCATCCCCTGATTTCTTTTGGGGGACTTGCCTACTAGAGTTATGATTAGTCTGACTGGTGTATTTCATTTCTTATGCCCACTTAATTAAGAAAGTTTATTTTATCTCTAACCTTTTATTTGATGTTTGGAATTTTTTCATTTTTCAGTATTTCTTCTCAATCTTTACAACTTATTATAGTGGTAAACATGAACTATAAATTCATTTTTAATGGGGAGAGCAGTGGATAGAGAAGGATAGTAAAAGGCTGATATACAGGAACAATGTTACAATTAGATATAAGGAATAAGTTCTGTAGTTTTATTGAACAGAAGAGTGACTCTAATCAACAGTAATATATTTTGTATATTTCGATATCAATTCTGAATGTTTTCACTACAATGAAATGGTAAACATTGGAAGTGATAGAAATGCCAATTGCCCTGATTGGGTCATTATACAATATGAACAAATAATGAAACATCACACTCTGCCTTATAAATATGTACAATAATTATGTCAAGTAGAAATAAGACTTATAAAACTCTAGCCTTTAGTTCTAGGATTGACTTCATTACTGCACTTAGACCTTAGGTAGTTTATTTCATTTTGAGAAAACTTCAATTTATCAAAAATCTGACGGCATTCATAAGAAAAATCATTAAGTTTCCTGCTATGATGACTGTGTCATTTTCTGTTGAAGGGTGAAGTTACTTGTAATGCCGACACTGTCTTTGACTTCACCACCCATGACTGTATCCTCGTCTATGGTGTTATTGTTCTCCAGTGACAAGTAAATCCATGCATTTTCGGAAGGTAAGTTCCTACTTTTCTATCACTTTTGGAGGGAGGTGATAGACCACACTCTGTAACAACGAGATGGGAAATAGTTTAGGATTCGAAGGAGATTTGACTTTATGAAATTGAGAAGAGCTCTTGTGGACGATGAGGGATTGTATGTTCTCTGATCGCTCTTCAACTTGAGTTAAGCTCCTCTCAAAAGTGAAACAATAGGGCAATTACTCAGCCTTGCCATCTGGAAAACAGTCTGAGAAAACTATTATCTGCAGTTTTTGCTAATTAACAGATGGCCTCTAGTCATAGGCTTTTTTGTCTTTTGTCATTTTTTTTTGAGGAGCTTAATCATGTTATATACTGAAGGTTCCCCTCCCTTATGGGCACCATGGTTTTAGATGTTTATGAACAGCTCCACACTAATCCCTATGAAAAAGTACAACACATTAAAGGACATTTTCCCGTTGACATAAGACACACACAGATTTATCCACATTTCTCAGCTCCCAGCTCCTTCCTGTCAGCACTTAGGCTTACAGATCCAGGATCCTCAGTCTTCATCTATTTTTTACCCCAGGTTCTTCTCCTCCAAAAAAATCTTAACACTGTTTTTGTCTTCTTATATGTATGTTGCTGTTCTTTTTTCCCTGCTACATTTTTCCATTAACATGTAATTTCCTTATATTTAATTCAACAAATATATATATTGAATAGATGTGTATAGGTACAAATGAAAGAAATGGCTTCTAAATTATAGGGAATTTTGGGTAAGAAAAAGAAAACGTACAAATAATTCTGCTAATGAAATACTAGTAGGATATAAGTGGAGATTGAAAGAAAAAAATCACATTTGGCTATATCATTTCTTGTTAGCTCTTTTTTATTCAAGTGTGGAAGACTAGAAATAGATTAACATATAGATTTTAACAGTGGATTTACCCATTTTGCATTGTCTTACCTGAAGATCAATCCTCTGTTTATTGTTTATGCTTTATAGGTGAAAATGGGTAAAAGACTGGGTGGTAAAATAGCTTTTCACATTAACTCCTTAAATTACACTATGTTAGCAAAAGACAAAAAATATAAGCAATGGAAATGTTTTATATTAATGATAACAGATTTATGAAACATCTATTGTAGGCCAGGAGCTATTCTTAAATTGCTCATAGAATTCTCACAGCAACCCTATTAAGTAGAGATGGTTATAATGAGCATTTTATAGAAGGCACAGAAACAAGTGAGGTGGGTCAGTTACTAGGAGTGATTGCATGAGGATAATTAGCACAAATCTCTATGTCTCCGTGGTACAAGAAGTCAGCTTGAGGAGGAGATGGTTAGGCAATCACAGGCATTAGAGACAGGCTGTTCTTGATTCTTTGTATCATTCTATTAGTTTTGGAAGCTTTAGAAACTTTTCTGTAATGAATGGATAAGTCATTTCTTTGAGTCCGGACACTTCTACGGTGTTCATGCTAGGGGTACAAGAAGTACCAAGAATTGCAGTCATGAACTTCCATCTTTTGAAGAGCACACACATTTTATTGGCATGTTTTCAGTGTGTACATATGGGGTGCATCACATTGAAAGATAAACGCATACCACAATGGCGGAAACATGGTTAGCAAAATAGCTGCCTAGAACGTTTGTTCTGCCTCTTTCTATCGTCTAACCATCATAAATAGCTGGCATGATAACAATATCAGAACAGCTGTGCTATTTTAAAATGTTTTGGTTTCTAAACAACTTCCCACTATTACTCCCTATTTAGATGTGCTGTTTTTTATCCACTTGTGCAAATGAACTATTGCTTGAAAATGAAATAGACCAGGATAAAATATGAAAGAAATATGTTTGAGTTGACATAGTTCCAGACCCAATAGTTCTGGGTGCAACTGATTATTCAACCACATTCAGTTTATACATATTTTTTAAATGAATTTGCTACCAGGAAGCCAGTGTTGAGAAACTCCAGATTGGTTTATGACAATCTCCTGCTGTTCATTTGATATAATTTAACTCTGAGTCAACAATTTTTTCTATATTATGTGGTTTGACAATATTAATTGAATATTTTCCCTTAGAATTTGAACGATTGACAAAAAAGCCAACATTTTATGATGTTTTCAGAAATGAAAAGTTAATTAGCAGGCAATACTTTTCTGTGCAGGTATCATTGTTCTGTATAAAAAAGAACTTATTTTAATGCTCACATTGCTAGGTGAGAAAGAAAATGGATCTACTGAAGGGTGAACTTGGTGTCATGATAACTAAGGTCAAATGTGTTTCCTTAGGAATTTGCTTTGAATTTTAGTTATTCAGCTGTGTTTACTGCAATCATATAAACAAATAGTCTTAGAGACACAATGACTAGACTCTGTTTCCAAAATGCTGGACCAAATTGCAAAGTTCATTCACAAAACTATACTCCATTGGTTAAACAAAGGATTGATAAGCAAAAGAGATGCAGTTAATTTAAATTTGTGATAGTTCTGATTTGTGCATTGCAGAGTTTCAAGTCATTACTAGTAGGTAATACTACGAAAAAATAAAAATTAACTGTAAAATTTTATATTACTTTCCAGTCCCACATGAAGCTTTTACATGAAAGAAGGAAGACAAAGAGGAGGAAGAAGAGGAGGTGAAGATGTTGTGGATTTTAGATTTTTTTCATTATTTATTTTTTATATTTTATTGGTGCATTATAGTCTCACATCATAATGTAATTCATAGTGATGGTGACATACAGCACTTGAATTGGAAGGGATGCTGTGGATTTTAAAGGCAGGACATGCTAAAAAACCACATTCAAATGGCTCAATCATTGCAGATACTTCCTCACTTACCATTCCTCACAGTCCAAATTTCTTAGGTCAAAAGAATGGGTTAATGCTTAAAAACAGTCTTTAAGACTCTTTTTAAAGCAATTCACTAAGAATGTAGAAGGGAATTTATTAGGACAGAGGAAGGGAATTAGGGGGAGCAGAGGGTATGGGGAGATAATGGGAAGTGAAATTAATCAAATTATGTTATATGAATGCAAAAATATGCCTAAATGAAACCCACTATATTGTATAATTAATATTCACAAATTTAAAAATTAACTTACATCAAACTAGTCAAATTTGCAAAATTAAGTATTTTACTTTTATCTGGTATTCTAGATCTAGTAAGAAAAAATAAAATTTCACATACTATAAGCAACTTAAGTCAATGATATAACAATGTTTTATGAGTTATAAATAACACATATATATTTCCCTTTAATCATTTAATAGTGAAAGTTTATAAACTTTTTTGGTGCATAATAGAAATATAATCAAAATTTAGCTTTCTATTCAAGACAAAGTCTGTGTGGTGTTTGTGTGTGTGTGTGTGTGTGTGTGTGTATGTGTGTATGTGTGTGTGTGTGTGTATGTGTGTACATGCATACACATGTAATGTTACTGAATTGTCTTGGAGCCCAATGTAATTTTAATTTAAAGTAATGGACTCTTGGAATTTACTTAAAGGGTAATTTTAAAGAACTAGTAAAATTTCTTATTTCGTTTTAAATGAAGAAAAATTGAGTTTAAAAAGTTAAGATAGACTACATTCATGAAGTTTGAATGAATTTTTCAGAAACATTCAGATAAACACGATTTGGAAGCAATTTCCCTTAGGATAATAATGTGAATGTCTCACTCACAGTCAGTATTATCAAAAACTTCATGGACTGTTTTTAGCCAAACATAAATATTTTGGTGTTCAAATTTTGGCAAAATATTTAAAGAAGATCCTTCAAACTCTCTTTAATAAATCTTGAATTTCTGCAGCTGAGTTTGTAACTTCATGAAGACAAAGCTCCACCTCCTATACACCTTCTGATTCTCTATCAGAGGCAGTTTTTATGCTCTTATTGGTGCATCATAGTCTCACATCATAATGTAAATCAAATAGACAGTGACATATATGTACTTGTTGGGCTCCCCTACCTCGCCATTTTCCTCCTTCCCAATACAGAGTATTGAAATTGCTGTTGGTATATTTACATATGTACAAATAGTCGATGGTAGTATTTCCATTAATGAACCTCAGTCTTCCCCACTCCCCCTTCCCTTAGACAACTTCCCTGGCTCCAGTTAGGCTTCTCCTCCATTATCTGGAGTCCCTCTTCTATCCTACTTACTCCCTAGCTTGCAGATATTAGAGAAAACGTATGTACCTTTACTTTCTGTGACTGGCAAATTTCACTTAACATAATGTTCTCCACGTCTTTCTATTTTCTTGCAATTGACATAATTTTGTTCTTCTTTATTGCTGAGTAGAATTCCATTGTGTGTATTTTTCATAATTTTATAATGCATTCATCTGTTGATGGACACCTAGGTTGGTTCCCATAATTTGGCTAATTGTAAATTATTCTGCTATGAACATAGGTATGCATATATTTTTGTAGTTCTCTGATTTCTGCCCCTTTGGAAAGGTATCCAGGAGTGGGATAGCTGGATTATATGGTGGATCCATTCCCAGTTTTCTAAGGAATATCCACGCTGATCTCCATAGCAGCTGAATTGGTTTACAGTCCTACTAACAGTGTAGCATGGTTGCTATTTCTCCATACCCTCAACAACATGTATTGTTATTTTACTTTTTGATGACTGATACTCTTATTGGGGTTAGATGGAATCTCAGTATAGTTTTGATTTGCATCTCCCTGGATTGCTAATGATGGTGAACTTTTTTTTTTTTATGTATTGATTGACAATTTATACCTCCTCTTTTGTGAAATGTCTGTTCAGTTCAGTTGCCCGTTTCTTGATTGAGTTATTTGTTTTTTTTAGTGTAATGTCTTTTAAGATATTTGTATATTCTACATATTAGTCCTCTATAAGAGGGATAGCTGGCAAAGATCTTCTCCCATTCCATAGGTTTTAACTTTAGACTCCTGATGGTTTCCTTTGATGTCCAGAAACTTTTTGGTTTAATGCCTCTTGTTGAGGAAGTTTCTACCTGTGCCTATATGTTGGGGTGTTGAACCTATGCCTTTCTCTTGTAGGTTCACAGTCTGTGGTCTAATTTCCAGGTCTTGGATCCATCTCGAGTTGACTCCTGTACAGGGTGACAGGTAAGTATTTAGTTCTATTTTTCTACAAATGGATAACCAGTTTTCCCAGCACCATTCATTGAAAAGACTGTCTTTTCTCCAACATATCTATCTGGCACCTTTGTCAAAAATCAATTGGCTGCAAGTATATAAATTTGTTTTTGTATCTTGCATTCTCTTCCATTGGTCTATGTGTCTATTTTATGCCAATATCATGCTGTTTTAATTACTGTATCTCTGTAGTATAATTTGAAATCAGGAATTGTGATGATTTCTGCATGGTTCTTATTGTTGAGAATAGCTTTAACTATTCTGGGTCTTTTGTTTTCTCCATATGAAGCTTATGACTGATTTTTCTAGGTCTCTGAAGAATGACAATGGTATTTAGATAGGGATTGCATTGACTCTGTAGATGACTTTTGGTAGAATGGCCATTTCAATAATATTTATTCTGCTTATCCAAGATCAAGGGAGATTTTTCCATCTTCTGAGATATTCAATTTCTTTCTTTAGCATGTTATAATTTTCATTGTAGAGATTTTTTACCTCATTAATTAGGTTTATTCCCAGGTATCTTATTGGTTTTGAGGTTATTGTGAATGAGATTGTTTTCTGAGTTTCTGTGTCAGTGGATTCATAGTTGTCATATAGAAAAGCTGCTGAATTTTTTTGGTTGATTTTGTATTCCACTACTTTGCTGAATTTGTTAATCAGCTCTAGTCTTTTGGTTGAGTTTTTGGGGTCTTCTAGATATAGGATCATGTCACCTGCAAATAAAGATAATTTTAATTATCCTTTTCCTATCTAAATTTATTTGATATCCTTCTCTTATCACTCTGGCATGAGTCCAAAGTCTATATTGAAAAGGAGTGGTGATAGTGGGCATCCTTATCTTGTTCCTGCTTTTAAAGAGAATTCCTGAAGTTTTTCCCCATTTCTCATTCTCATATTTTCAGTGTTTTTAGGTTTGTACTTCTGTTGTCTTGGCATCTTCTTCCTCTTTGTATGTGAGTCCTGTGTCTATTTGTTCTCCCTTTATAATAAGGTCTATGCTGGGATTATATATTTGCCTCTACTGATCTGACTCATATAATCAAACTTTTGAGTTTGTACTTCAGAGTCTCTTCAAGACTAAGGGCAGGCAAACAAAAGCCACTGATTGGTTATAGACTGCCATGCTCTCCAATCCATAGCCAGAGACTATGATGTTCTGTTCAGAGCCTACAGCCGGTTGGTTAGGATTTAGTGCCCCATAGACACCAGTGCTGCTCTTCGGGTTGTGAGCCTGTGATACTGTAGAGCACTCACTTCTGCCCTCTGTGGCCAGAGGGCTTAAATTCAGCAAAGCTAGCTATTGGTATGTTCAGAGATTGCGGTTAGACTCATTGAGCTTTGATGGTCCCTAGGATACCTCCCCTGATCTGCTTGTTATGATCATGTGAAGTACTGTCAAACACTAGCATGCATACATGGCAGGCATAAATTCTGCTGGTGGAGAGTGTTGAGTTCCCAGACTATAGCTGTGACCTAGTGAAACACTGCTGGGCCCCTGACCTCCTAGCCTCCAGGCGAGGCCTGACCAAGAGAGCACCACCACTGTCACTCTCTGCCTAAGGCTCAAGCTCTGACAGGGAGAGATTGTACAGTTGTAAACCTGGGACTTGGGTGGCTCATCTTTTTTTGTTGTTGTTTGTTTTCTCCAGGGACACCACTGTTGCTCTGGGCAGCTGCAATCAAGTGCACCCTTGTTGGCCTCTGGCGTTGGTGGTTGTAGCACCCAAACACAGGCCAGGTACCAGTTTATTGCTTTTAGACCTGTAACTCATTATGCTCAGTTGTCCCCCACCATACACACTGACCTTATGGTTGTGTATCCTATGGTTATCCCTGGAGACCCTACAAGGGCTTAGTGGACTGTGCATTGTTGTTTCCTCCCATCCAAATGTCTCTAGGAGATGTCTGTTAATTCACAATTCTATTATGTCCAACAGAAGCCTCCACCTCGACTTTTGCGGGGGTGATTTGCAAAGTCTCAGACCTCACAAGCCAGTTCCTTGCCATGCAAGTCCCTGTGGCTGTGCAGGGTAGTCCCTTTCCCCTGATGGGTCTGGTCTTGTTGAGAAGTGCTCTGGGACTCTGCAGGAAGAGATGTGTTCAGTTGCAGTTGCAGGATCTGGCTGGTTGTCTGGGTAGCCAGGTCTTTGTCCATCATGGAAATAAATGCCAACTGCTTTTGTTGGTGGTCTGTGGTCACTGGCTTCAAGATAATCTATTGCTTGTTTGCTGGAGGTCTCTGGGAGCCTGGCAGCTACCAGCCCCGGTGAGGCCTGGCCAAGATGGGATCACCGCTGCCACCACTCTCTGTTCACCAGATAAGACGAGTAGAATTCTTTACAGTCCTCTGCTCTCTCTTCTGGCTCTGATCCCACCATATTTCAATTTTTATTGCTTTGTTGAGTTTTTTGCCACTTTTTTTCCCTTGTCAAGAAGCAGTCTTCCTGGTGGTTGAGTTCCGAGTCTCAGAGTGACTAAAACATGCTGCTTTGCTCTATGTCACCATCTTCCTTTCCCAGAGGCATTTTTTTTTTTTTTAATCTCCAAAACAGAAGTTTACTAGACTTCCCATCCCTAGTGTCAACTTTAACTAATGGATGATTTGGTGGATGGATCTCATCCTTCCTGCTCCATGGGCCAGTTGGATCATGCTCCACATGGCTTCTCAGAGGGACTCTAATAGACTAGAGCATCAGTTTTCTACTGCAGTGACCCACTAATAAATATACAATTTACTACAGTGTCTCTCTATCCTTACTTCACTGGTATTTCCTAAGAAGACCCCCCCCCAATATACTATTTTCATTCAAGTTCTTGTCTGCAGTTGGGTTTTGGAGAAACACTAACTATAATAATTTGACTTTCCATTTTTATGAAGAGCTTCTTAAGTATTTTCTAGTAACAATAAAGATTCACTGAGTCTCTGAAATGTCAAAAACTTACAAAGTAATATTTTTATGAGTTAAAGTATATGAATCAAAAACTTGATTATTCCATTGCCCTTGCTGCACAGAGAATCTAAATATAAATAGGAAAGCAAAACTATTCCAAGTTTTTCCTAATTTGGGGTTTTGAGGTACATGAAACTTAGACACTGCTATGTGTTCAGTATTTTTCCAACAAAAAAAATTGACCAATTATTTTTTTTCATTAACCATAACCTGTATCATTGTTGCCAAGAATGTGAGCATGAGCTCTCTGGTGGAGCAAATGCCAAACCAATTGAGCCCTATGTTTAATTTAATGACTTTTATAATCAAACATTTTTTTCCAATTATGTTTGTCAATAAAAAATCATAAGTTTGATTGGATGAACTATTTGCTTTCTGATGTTTAATCATCTTTTCCCTGTAGAGTACATCCTATTTATTTTTATTTTTTATGTTTAAATTGTGCAAAATGGCATGTTGATATTACATATAAATAGTAAAATGATGATTTTTAATACATGAACAAAGTTAGGCTATTATGTTATCATTGGAAAGAAACTAAATGAAACTGCATTCAATCTAAATATTTTTAAGAAAATATAGTATCAAGAAATTAGAGTTTTTAGATTCTGAATTTTACCTCAGACTTCTTATTTTCCTGGAGTGAAAATGTGTGGAATATAATACATAGGGAATCGATATTTTTTTCTAATTAAGCTCCTGGGAGGGATATTGGGACAAAACCAAGATAGTAGAGCTTTGAAACTAATAAAGTTAATATAATAAACAAAACGGCAAAACAATAATAATTGAAAAATTTTATTGGTTCAGACATTTTGTAGATTTAACAAATAAAGTAAGGTAGAAAGGAGGAAGTATAGGTTGGAATTGTCAGAAAGATGATTATTTTTATAAAATCATTAAAAGGCATAGACCAAATTTCATATTTCACAAAACATCTTTTGAATTTACTCTATTTAATGATACTTTTGTATTCTTTTACAAAACTCAACTAACCCTCCTGATTTCACCAGCTCCTGGCAATCAACATTCCACTCTACTTTTTATAAAATCAATATTTTTAGATTTCATTGGAGTGAGATTATGCAGTGTTTGTCTTTCTGTGCCTGGTTTATTTCACTTAATATTCCCTATTTCACCCATATTGTTTGTTGTTAACAACAGAATTTCCTTCTTCTTTTTTTGCCTTCTTGTATTCCACTGACTATATATACCATATATCGTTATCCATTCATTAATTTATTGACACTTAAGTTAATTCCATATATTCTACAGTTAATTATATATTGCATTCTTGAAAAATGCTCTAGAATAGATGTACAAAAATAACCATGTGAGGTAATGCATATGTGCAATTTTCGATCAGCTAGATTTAGTTATTCTACAATTAATACATATTTCAGAACATCACCTTGTACAGAGTAAACAATTAAATTTTATTTCAATTAAAAATAAAAATATACAAAATAAAATTTCATTTATAAAATTAATACATGGAGAAAACATGTAATAATTTTAATTCTTATCTCATGTACAATTGAGATGAGTACCCCAGAAAACTTGTTTTTGGGGATAAGGATAAGGATAACAACTTCCTTTGTAAATGAACTATACAAAGTCAAAATGTCCCTAAAAAATGGTTACACCTTTGAAATTCTTTCCTTTTTCTTACCAACAAAATTTATACATTTTCCCAATAGCATCTCCTTCTTAAGAATCATAAATGAAGCCAAGCATGATGGTGCATTCTTACAATACCAGTACTTGGTAGACTGAGACAGGAAGATTGTAAATTCAAGGTCAGTCTCAGTAACTTAGTGAGGATCTTAGCCACTTCACTTAGCAAGACCCTGTTTCCAAATGAAAACTAAAATAGGGCTCGGGGTGTAACTCAGAGGTACAATGCTCCTGGCTTTACGTGCGTGCACGCACACACACACACGCACACACGCACATGAATCATAAATGATATTGAATGCTCTATAAAACTTTCCCTTTTTGTATATAGATGTGAACATAATCTACTTTTCCTACTTGACCAGATAAAATAAACCTTGCCATATAGCTAGTCTCAAGGTAAAATTCACCATACTTTTAGTTTGCACATACATTTTATAATGGGTAATCACTTAAAAATTTAACATTGACAAATAATTGCAAGCAATCGATTGGATTGTAAATAACAACTTTAGCATTTTTTACAGTAAATGTATATATGTTCAATGTTATTACTCAACATTTCTTTATAAGTAATGAAGTTGCAGGATGACCACAGGATTAAAAGAAGCTGAAGCTTCTTCATAATATTTTCCTGCCTAAATTATTTTATGCTGTTTTGCAGTGCTGGAAAAGGAAAATGTTACATCTTGATCCTAAACCAAGGATATGACTAAATGTAGTAAAAATTGTCCTCTCACTTCAAAACTTCCTTGTTTTGGGGCTACAAATTCCCCAGGGACCAAAAGCAATTAATTGAATATTTTGATTTTGAACATCTGCCTCTTCATCTACTATTTGCTTCCACATTGTACAGAGGAGTGTGTGAACCAAAAGACGGGGACAACATCAATAAGCACTAAATTTTTGCATTGTATAAGTAAACAAGCTAATAACATATGTTGAATAAAGAATTTTCATACATCCCATTGTAAATAATTAGAAACTTGACTCTTTAAGGTTCAATGTATCCTTAATTTGAAGATTTGAATGAAAATACAGGTATAATGAATGAATTTATTTTCATCAAATGATATCAGGTAGGTTGCAATATTTCCTTAATATTAAAACTAACATTTCCCTTAAGTATATTAAACAAGAATTATTAAAATTAATTCCAATTTTAAAGAATATATTAAATTAAAACCGAATTTTAGAGAAGGAAAATACAGTGTATGTATAGAAAAGGAAGTTATAGTGAAGGAAGGTGAATGTTAGACTCCAAAAGGGTATGTCTATATAATCCCAGGTGTGTGCTTTGGAGGCTGAGACAGGAAGATCTCAGATTTAAGGACAGCCTCAGAAACTTAGAAAGACACTTAGCAACCTAGCAAGATCTTGTCTCAAAACAAAAAATAAAAAGATCTGAGGGTATAGCCTAGAATGCCCCTGGGTTCAATCCCTAGTACAAAAAAAAAATGATATGTGTATATGTCTTTGTTCAAAGCCCAGGAAATATGTTTACCCTCTGAGTGTGACCTCTTTAAAAAAAAAAAAAAAAAAAAAAGACTCTGCCTTTACAGAGGTAATTGTTTCAAGATGAGATCATCTTTATTCAAGATAGCCCTCCATTCAATGACAATTTTCTTTGTAAAAGAAGAAAGTAGATTCAGAGGAGGAGGCCTTGCAAGACAGAGGCAAGATTGGGAGTCGTGGTGCCAAAGGCCACCTGAAATCATCAGAATCTAGAGAGAGGCACAGAGGATTCTCTCACAGTATACTGAAAGAGTGACATATGATTGACTTCTGACCTCCAGAATTATGAGAAAACAAATTTATCTTGCTTTAAGCCATACAGTTTCTGCTGTTTTGTTATAATTGCACTAGTAAACTGATACAGAATATAACTATATTTTTATAATTTAGATATTGCAATTATTGTTTATGGGCATTTCCTATAGGGAAGTAAGATTTCTACTCTTCCTGAGGTATTAAATTATTAGGTACATAACACCAGTCAATATTCATTGAATATTATCCATGTAAACAGTCCTATTCCAAGTGCTTTCACATATTAGCTTAATTCTCCTGACAACCTAAAGAACTAGGTAATAGGATTAGAGTAGGTGTAACTACGGCACAAACTATGTCACTTTCTAAAGGTCACACAACAGCTGGTGAAACAAATTTGTGACCTTAGCATCCTGGCCCCAGCACTCATATTCTGAGTTGTCATGGTAGGTGAATTGAAACAAAAACAGAAAATAGACTTCAAATTAATATTCCATGAAAATGCCTTCATTTTCCTTGGTTAAGAGTGCTAAGAGAATATAAGTCTAAGTTTCTGAAAATGAAATGGGCCAATAAATATGTATACCAGTAATGAATGATGCTGAATCTCTGAGTCTACTCTTCTCTTCCTGACAGCAAGACTATCCAACTTACACTCCAAAGGAAAAAAAAAAAAAAGAGCCCACCTACACTTCTGTCATTCAACTGCAAATGGAATTGAAAACATGCATGCCATGGCTTTAGTAGACTGACAAAACAGGTGTAAAAATGATATATTTATGAATGCAAACAAAACTGAATAAATTTTTTCAGATGATTTTAAGTTGCATTTATTAATTTTTCCTTGAAAAATGTGCAAAATTTTAACAAATGTTAAACTGGGTATGGCAGCACACACCTGTAGTCCCAGCTACTTGGGGGGCTGAGGTTGGAAGATCATATGAGTTCACTAACTAGAGATCAGCCTGGGCAACAAAATTATCTGCTGTCTCTAAAAAAGAAAAAGAAGAGAAAGAAAGAAAGAAAGAAAGAGAAAGAGAGAGAGAGAGAGAGAGAGAGAGAGAGAGAGAGAGAGAGAGAGAGAGAGAAAAGGAAGGAAGGAAGGAAGGAAGGAAGGAAGGAAGGAAGGAAGGAAGGAAGGGAGAAAGAGAAAGCAAGCAAGCTGGGTGGAATGAAGAAGGGAAAGAGAAAACAGGAAAATGTTAAAATAGTCTCTTCAAAAAAACACTATATATTTTCAAGTCCGACCCAATGTATCTATATCTATTTATCTGTATGTATCTTCTCTTAGAATTCACTTGTTTTCTTATCGAAAATTCTACTCTCGTTGTTATACATATTTTGGGTTGATTCTGTGGCATAAACTGAAATGAAATGGTGTTCAATTCATATGGAAAGTGGGCAGAATATTGGTGATTACCCAGCTGGGCCCTACTTCTAATAACATATGTCCTTATAATAGGCAGAGATGCATTATGCATCAGTTAGGCATTTTTTAAAGTAAGATTATTAAATAAAGCTGGAATGAGCATGGATCTAGTTATTACAAACTACAGGAATATTTCCACAGCCATGTTCAAAGCAGCAATATTCACAATAAAGAGTTGGAAGCAACCCAAAGTCTATCATGGATGAGTGGGTAAACAAAATGTTGTATACTGGAATAGCATTCAGCCTAAAGGAAGAAAATTTTGTCACATACTGTTACATGGATGAATCTAGAAGACATTATTCCAAGTGAAATAATCTAGTTACACACACAAAAAAGAATGCTAGATGATGTAAATATCTAAGTTAGTCAAATTCACAGAAATTGTAAGTAGAATGGTGGTTACCAGTGGCAGGTGAGATGTAAAGAGGGACTTGTTGTTTAGTGGGTATAGAATTTCAGACTTACAAGGTGAAGAAATTCTAGAGATGTGTTTCACAACAGTGTTGATACTGCTGAAGTCCACACTGAAAAATGGTTAAGATGGTAAATTTTATAGTGTATGTTATTTAACACACACACACATGGAAAACATATATAACACAACATTTGAGTTCAAGATTCTTCCTTAAAGTTGGGTGTTGTTAGAATATATTTCAACTTTCAAACTAATAATATGAGTATATTTTCATTTTGGTTTCTTAGGTGGTAGTTTCTTTAAAGGAATCTATTCTCAAGAATAAACTCTAGTTTGAAACTGGGTTCTGATCGTAAATAAGAAAACTTCATGAGGATGGCAGAAAACCTGGAACTTATTAAAAGAAATTCTATGGGAAAGGAAGGAGGAGATTAAGAATAGAAAAAAGAATAATTTGATTTATTTTGATAGGATACTATTGGTTAGCTCTCAATGTAGCATTTATGGGTTAGTTTAGTTGTTGAAATGGAAAGCAAAAGAGTTCATTGATACAGTTTTGAGACTCTTTCTTATGATTCTATTACTTAAAATTTCCTTCTCAGCAGTATTTAAATGTAGTTTATTGCAGGGGTAGAAGTGATTCAGATACTTTCCTTAGGCATTTTCTTATCCACTCATCATGTGACCCATAATGCCATTTTCATCAACAATGGATTACATCTACAAAAAGAGTCCCATGGGATTATAATGGAGTTGCAAAATCCAGATGACCTAGCACTTTTACTATGCCTTTTCTATCTATAAATGCTTACATACACTAATTCTTATCATTCTGTTACAGTTGCCTATGGGATTCTAAATGGCACCATGCTGTACATGTTTGTAGTCTCTGAGCAATAGGCCATGCCATATAACCCAGGTGTGTGTAATTGCATTCAATGTTGTTCATTCAGTAACCAAATCACCTGACCTAGTGATGCATTTCTCGTAATGTATTCCTGATTTTAAGTGACACATGACTGTATATACTGCTCCCCATAATCAAGAGGAAATGAAAATTTATATCTTGAGGTTAATTGACAATTTTTAAATTCTTTCATTGGTGCATTGCATTCTAATTATACACCATAGTGAGGATAAAAGTCATACAAACAAACATGTACATACGTCTTGGTATGTCTTACTTCAGGTCCCACCCCACTACCCACTTCTCCCATACATAATAGAGATTGGTAGTGATACCTTCATATATGGACATACCATAATTTGAATTGTTTCTTTCATCATTTCTTCCTTTTCCTCTCCCCATCTTCCTCCATCTATCTTCTTCCACTATTCTACTGGTCACTTTCCTGAGTTATCTAAGGTCCTTTTTGTTCCTATTTCTCTCTAGCTTCCACATATGAGAAAAAACATCCAACTGTTGACTTTCTGAGACTGGCTGATCTCACTTAGGATAATATTCTCTAGCTCCATCATTTTCCTACAATTGATATAATTTATTTTTTATGGCTGAGTAAAATTTTTAATTGTGAATACAGGTAACTGTTGTTAATTATTTAATTAACTATTTAATTATTACCTGTATTTATATTCAAAGGTGAAGTTTCTCCCCTCCTTCAAAAATTGTATACTATATATTCACAAGAAGCCAACCCAAAAGACTACTTCTAAAGCAATTCACAGTTACTGCTTGAAATGTAAGTAATTTTCATTAAAGGTATTATTAAATTATCAAACAAAATTAAGAGGATGAATTTTTGAAAACTTTTTCTATCATAACAGAATGAAAACTTTAAAAAAACTTAATTATTTAAAATTTTCCAATTGTAAATTATGTAAAATTTTCCAATTTTTCATTCAGGTAGTTGATGCTCCATAGATAAAAATGGCGTTATTTCCATAAAATGATATTAAAATTAACTTGCTCCCACTTCAGTAGAAAATAATCTTCCTTAGATACATTAATTCTATAACAAAATATACTATATTGTACTTTGGGATAAGTTTTTAGTTATTCTATCTGATTATAAAGATAAAACTTAAAACAATATTATTTTTGGTAAATCTTGAGAAAAATTTATCTTTAAAAACAGGCTAATCTCATTCTAATTGTGTTAAATACACTTTATATTAAAGCCAAACTATAAGAAAATAGACTGCAAGGGAATGAAATATAGGTTAGTAAGCTTTAATAAATATAATGATTTTAACAGGACAAGGTGGCACACTCCTATAATCCCAGTACTTGGGAACCTGAGACAAGAGAATTGCAAGTTCGAGACCAAATAAAATAGGGCTGAAAGTGTAGCTCAGAGGTAGAACACTCTTAAATTCAATCCCCAGAAAAACACACACACACACACACACACACACACACGCGCGCACACACACACACACACACACACACACACTGAGTTTTAACTGAGTTCTTTTAGTTTAACTGACATTATAGGAGATACTATTAATATTAATATCATATATTGTTGAAAATGTTGAGATTAAAGGAACTATAAATGCAAGTCTGTCATTGCAAATGCTGAACATCAATTTTACTTTTCCATTATGTATCTAGTAAAAAAAAGTAATTATAAATATAAAGATTTTCTGTATTCTGTCTTTGCTTTATCAATCATGAATGGCTTTCAAATTGTTACATTAGCATAAGATTAGGGCTGGTTTTTTCTGACCATGTATATTGGCAATGTGATGTACTAGGTGAATTTCTAACACTTGGCTGGTGTTAAGGCATGGCTAATATGCTATTTCTGTGGTATTTCTGAAGGTGTTATACTGGTAATACCTTTCCTTTGTTGATTTATCTACTAGGACAGAATAGGTGGCTAATTAGAAAAGGTGGCTCTTGTGTATTGTGACTTTAATATTCATGCAAAATGTTCAGTATTGAGTCTTCTTAAGTGCAATCAGCTAAACTCCACAAAAACAGGAAGAAAGCTATGAGGTGTTCTGGAATAGGGTGCAACAACCTTTGTTTTTTTCAATAATGTGTTTGGCACTTAGTGCTTATAATAAGTAGTTCCCTTCCTGTACTCAGAGGGAATTTGATCTTTCACCAGGGTAACTACTGCCCCAAGGGTCTAGAGAAGATGGAAAGAATTTAGAAACCTCAAAGTTGGTTTCTGTGAACACCTGGTCAATTATATGAGACAATAAACAGGAAGCATGGCAATTCATAAAATAATCTATTTCCAGACTACCAGCGTATGTGTGCATACTTGTCTTCCTGCTGTCTTGCATACAATGACTTTGTGGAAGATGATCCTCCAGACTTTGAACTGATCATCTACGTTCACATTAGAAGTAACAGGATTAGTCACCATTCTTAAGACTTAATACTTCAAAAAGTACCACATTATTATCACTGGAAATCAAAGTATACAGCCAGCTAAGAAGCTTTTGGAGATTCCATTCTTTGATATAGGTTTTATGAATTATTTTAAATTTTAGACATATTTGTGATGTGTGTGTATGAATCGCTATGTGTACAGCTGATGTTGTGGTTGATTACATTTGTAAATTGTTTTTCAGAGTACAATTATCAACCATAATAAAAAAATAGCAGCTAATAAATGACACTGTTATGTGACATATGTTAATCTCTCTAACATGCCGACCTTACCATTACTGATTTTATTGATTAGAAGTTTCAGCTTACAGCAGTTAAGCAATTAGTTGTCCAGGTTGACTGAGTTTGCAAGTGGCAATACTAGCATTTGGAATCAGGTATGATACCCCAGATTTTGAGATCTTATTAACTACTACACTGTACACTAAATCATTTGACTAGAAAAGGAGATTCAGTCTGACAATTAATTATATTTATAATTATTCACAACCTAAATTCCACTTGAAATGCGTACACATATGAAAGGAGCATCCTTCCTGCCACATGTTCTTTTTATGCTTATTAGAACTAACCTGAGAAATAAAAGGTTTATTTCATAAGAATGTTTTAAGTATAGTTACCATTTGGTAAGCGGCTCACAATGTATTTCCAAATACTTAGGAGACTAATTATAAGATGTATTTAACCTATAGTAAAATAATTAACTTCCAACATATAAGTGATTCTGGAAGTGCCAAGAGAGCTGACACTTCCCACCCATCATCAATCACCTCACTTACTAGATTACATTCTCAGTTGCCAAAATGTGTAGGAGACTTTCAATGGGCAAAGAGATGACAGATGCAATCATGAAATCAATGCAAGTTTGGGACCGGAAATGATGCTCTCCCCACCCTTAACCCAGAAGTTGGGAGAGGGCTATGTCTTACTGAAGAAAAGACATAATGAAAGAGAAATTAAAACAGCTATGTTCTTTTAAAATTCTAAATGATATTAGGACTAAAAATAGCATCCTTTAATTGATCTTATGATAGAAGCTCAAAATATTAGTTCTGTGAGATCTTAAAATTCTAATCCATCCCATTTACATTTTTAGATCAAGATACCAATTTATTTTCCCATTGTTCCAGAAATACTATTTCTTTAGGAAATAACAATAATTGCCAAATTTACCTTTACGATGTAACTCTGTATCACATTTACCTTTATGATGTAACTTTTAATTCTTGCATCAAGAGGTAGTCTATTTTCCATCCCTTGATTCTTAGCTTATCCATATGATTTGTTTTAACTGATAGTAGCAAATTTAATGCTAACAGAGGCTTGAAAACTGGTAATGCATAGATCTTGTTCTTTTGTTGCCTTATGGAACCCTGACACTACCATGTGTAGCAATCCAGAATAACCCTGGAGGGTAAAAAATCTTCTTGAATAAGAGTATGATGAGCTGAGCGTGGTGGTGCACGCTTGTTATCCCAGCATTTGGGAGGCTAAGACTGGAAGATCCGAGTTCACAGCCAGTCTCAGCTACCTAGCGAGGCACTCTGCAACTTAGTGAGACCCTGTTTCAAAGTAAAGACTAAAAAGTAGGGCTAGGGGTGTAGAAAGCCCCTGAGTTCAATCCCCAGTACTGCAAAAAAAAAAAGTATGATGGATCACTATACTTTCTACTGCCAGACCTGTGAGTTAGGCCATCTAGACCATCCTCTGTACCAATTTTTTAAAGACCGCATAATAATTCACTGCTATATGATTAATTGCTATAAAAAAGGAATAAAATCCAGACATGGTGGTGCATACCTATGATTCCAGTACTTGGGAGACTGAGACAGGAGAAACACAAGTTTGAAGCCAGCCTCAGCTACTTATCAAGGCTTCTGGCAACTTAGACCCTGTTTCCAAATAAAAAATAAAATAGGACTGGCGTGTAGCTCAGAATACCCCTTGCTCAGTCCCCAACAACAACAACAACACACACACACACACACACACACACACGTAATAAAAATAACCTAGTCAGAATCGGTCTAACAAATGTGTTCAATAGAGAAGGTGACTTCCATATGTGAGATGAGTTTATTGGCCCTCAAATATTTTTTCAGTCCAGATTGATTGTTTTCCCCCCCATTAAGTTCCATTAATTAGAAATATAATTAATTTGAAAATCTTCTAAATCACAAAAACCCTCTAACAGAGAATTATGACCATGCACTTTGCTTCCCAACATACATTCTAGTTGAGATCAATAAGTACTGAGTAACTGGAAATTCAGATTGGTAAGAAAAAGATGAAAAAGGGACAGTGATTTGGATCCTAAGAGAAAAATGCAGTTGGTTCAGATGACACAGTGAGATTGTTTCAACAGCAAGAATGCATTCCCACCTTGCAGGTTCAAGTTCTATGAAGCACGGTAGAAAACACCTACCCCAGTTTAATTGGATGGACCTGGAAGGGATGGAAATCTTTTTATTTGAAAGTAAAATCTTCAATTCCTAGTGAACTTGGACATATATAACTGGGGGAAAATCTATAGAAGACATTTGGATGAGAAACACAGGAACAGTAGAAGCTGGGGGAATTCATAGCCATAAAGGTGTCTGAGTTTGAACAGACACTGAAGGCAGAAAAGCAAGAGTTTCTTAGACTGAGCTGTGGGTGGCACTGGAAAGAAGACTGGGCTTCAGTCATGTGTAAGAGGAAACCTGACTTGTCTCTTGGAAAGGAAGTATCTTCAAACTTAAATTATGTGATTGATATAAGTGCCTATGTTTATCTTTTTAAAAAATTCTAAGCACAGAAATAAATTAATAAAATCTTTCTTAGAGCAGTAGGACTCATTACTCAATACACACACACACACACACACACACACGTTTGGGTATATATTCTCAGTAATGGATATACACCCATTACTCATTATGATATATACATATATAAATATATATAACATTTTGGAATAAAAATATATATTTAATTTTTCTATCTTTGGAAAATAAAGATATTTTAACACATACTTGATCACAGCCATTCAACTCATTCCTATTGATAGAGTTTGGGGTTTTGTAAAATGATAAAGATAAGGGCTATTATTGTAAAGAGTGGGATCAAAGAGAAAGTCTTGGGGAGCATCAATTTGGATAGAAAAATGAAGGTAAGAAAGAGAACAGAAAAGTTGCTGGACACAAGTGTATAGCAGCACTTAAAAGAGTCACAATGATAAGACATTGGACTTAGAAAAATATGAAATAAAGTGTAAAAATATTCATGAGTCACAGAGATCAACATCAAAGAAAAGAAGATCCAAGGGTGAAAGACTCATGGGTGGTACTGGTCATGGGCCTGAAGTCCATAGAGAAAAAATGTTCTATTCTTTAGGGAGATTTGGACTGAGATATTCTCTTCTAAGAACAATGAGAAGGAAAGAAAAGATTACAACAATAATAGGTAGCTTAAGCTGTGAATTATTTTCTTCTATTATAGAATAGTGATTTTTTTCCATCATAGGTCAAAATCTAATTATAAAACATGGAATCGTTTTAGTAGTAATGACCAAGATTAAAAAAGAAATCAATAAATGAACAGGAGCCGGGCGTGGTGGCGCACGCTTGTAATCCCAGCATTCGGGAGGCTGAGACCTGAGGATCCGGTTCGCGACCAGCTTCAGCTACCTAGTGAGGCACTCCGCAACTTAGTGAGACTCGGTTTCAAAATAAAGA